>JAWQUT010000145.1:292476-297476 GCA_033807755.1 Ellobium chinense | reverse complement strand
TCAAGGTTGTATCTCAAAATTACCTATCGCGAGATCCGACGGGTTTTCCCAGGCGGCCATGCAATTGCTTACGAACCCTATTACTTCTATTAGTACCGTGTAAAACTATACGCGAGTGGATGTGTCTAGGTATGACCTGAATGTATATGCACGTATATATATATATATTATTACATATGTGTGTGTGTGTGTGTGTGTGTGTGTGTGTGTGTGTGTGTGCCTGTCTATCTGTCCGATTGTTCATCTGTCTGACTGACTGACTGTTTGTCTGCCTGTGTCAGTGCGTCTTTATATGCTTATGTAGGAAGTCGGATAGCATTGCTGAAATTTGCTGCGCGGTTTGTAAATCTGTTCTACAGTTCTAAAGTTGTTGCCTGAGGTTTATGGATTCGGCTGTCGGGTTCACAGGATACAAAAATTTACAGAAACACTAATCCCTATAAGTGACGTCACTGACAAAGCCCTCCCTATGTCTCCAGGTGAACAACACTGTTTATTTCCGGTGTGTCTATGGAAATCTTATTTGTTGATCGTGAACTGCTACGTCCTAATTGCACCGTTGTGGGAGAATCAGTCTCCTGCCGATGAGAGCGTTTTTCGACATCCGGGTAAGCTATTGATGATTGTGTGGATTGTTTTACTCGGTTATCGGGTTTGCTTTGCGATGTCCTTTGGGAAGACACTTTACATCACTCCATTCCAGGAATAAATAAGTACCTGGCTTTAGAGGTAGGTAGAAGGAAAAGGGTGCTGCATCGTGGCGACTAGCACATACATTGTTCCATTTTTCATTTGTTGTATAGAGTAACAGAGTAGTTTTAAGTGTAAGATGAGTATCATTATTATGTGAATATGTTGTGAAAAAAAAAATATGTTCCCTAAGGAAGAAATAATGGTGAATGCATGTCGGGAAATATAGAGCGCCAACGCAACATCATCCTCTACAATATCTGTTGATATAAACCTTTTAACACCGTCATGTCAAGCAACACACTTACATCCCATTTATTATCCGGTCATTTCTAGCCCACTTTCTCATCCCAACAGTCAACGCTGGCTGTTTTGATGGAAGCTTTCAGACTGACATTTGCACACGGCCTTAAGGGAATTGCCTGTTTGATCTCCTCAGACAGATTAGGGCTATGTAGTCTATATTTTCAGTAAGTAGACAAAAACTGGAAATATCTGCTTGATGTTTGTTGGCTAATATTGAACTGTGTCGAGCCCTGGAGCAAAGTGCTTGTTTGCACAAGCAGGAAGAAATTGATGTTTCTCCTCATTGCTCCCAGATTGGCTGCGCAGATAAATGTAGGAAACAAAAATGGTTGCACTTCATAATCCGATGCTCAGTAGGAGATAATGATAACAATAATACGGATTATATAAGTCTCGTATCCAGGCGGAATGCTTGCTCATGCCATTTCACACTACTATTCCTAGAGTGATCAGGCCCGCTGGGGTAATAATCGTGTGAGGTCGCATGAGCGGGCATTAGCTTGGATATGAGACTTATAAACCGCATTATTATTATTACTATTACCTCAGCAGGCCTGATCACTCTACGATTTTCTCCACTCGCTGAGAAGCATACAGTGCCGCAGCCATTTACAGGCGCTGAGGACTAGCATTCTAATAATAATTAATCTGATCAAGGCTCAAATATAAATATCTAACTACTGGCTTCGGAAGATCATCTTCTTTCTTCTCTACAGAAGTCCATGTTTTGCTTCTTCCGTAAGCAGGTCAAAGCTGTAATTTTCTCGCGATCCACCGCTTTTTATAGTGACCAAAATCTATTCTCTTCAGAGGAATAATTATATATAAACAATATACAAACAGGTACTTATTATCAGCTGGATGTTAGACTCCCTACGAGTGGCAGCACTACCTTTTGTCAAATGCTTAGTTAAAAAAAAAATAATCTAAAATAATTAGTCTGCTTCTAGTTTTCCAAATCTGGCTTCCTTTGATCCGAATCCAGAATCTTGTTTCTGGGTTTTTCATGTCGATATTTAAAAATTTGAAGATCTCTTTCTACGTATAGGCCAAGTGGAGGTCAAATAAGTCAACTAACGCAAGGACTATGCATTCGGCCACAAATCAGAGGAGATCTTGGAGGCATAGTTGATTTCGGGAGGTTAATATGGAAAGCCTGTCCCACTCCCCTGTTGAGGATTTGATAATAAAGGGAGACATATTTTTATTATTTTTTTTTAACTGTCTGTCCAACAGACATTTGTCTGTCCATTTGTCTGCTTATGTACAGTCCAACTGGAGATATATGTCCATATTTTGTAACATTAGACATAAACTGAAACATATACCTTCCATCCGCCACGGTCTGAACCCCAACTGCCCCCTATATATCAGCATAGAGCGTTTTCTGCTTACGCCAAATTGATCTGTACTTCATGCTTGTAAAATTCAAATTGTATGTCCAATTTAAGTTGTTTTTTTTTCAAAATTACACACTTACAGACACACAAAACATTTGCCCGCGCACGCACACCTGCACACACACACACACACACACACACACACACACACACACACACACACACACACAAAGGCGTCAAGATTTGAAATTTGGTCTGGATGGTGTTTATCAGGGTATTGCCTCCAGGCGACAATCGTATTATCAACTAAATGTCGCAATGGTGTGAGAAGTGTGTCTTTTCCTCTCCATTAGTAGTGTACAGGAGTTATAATTTACATAAGTGTATAAATGTATTTTACGAATGGCAGCTAAACTATCTGATCACGAAAATTGTTGCCCTTAGAAAACACAAGATGTGATTTTATTTTCCGTGTCACTTTTTAATCTGTGTGACTTTTCTTTCGCATGATTTTTTTTTTATTTTAGGACAAAAAAACCGTAATTATTTTAAAAAATCATCATTAATTGATTGACGGATGAGCTGGTTGGTTGTATATTAATCTATTATTTAATGTAATTTTTGCTTTGATGTTTGATCTGTCCCGTCATTTGCAGTGTGTAAATGTGTGCACACAAACCACATAATGGTTTTTGTTAAATCTTGTTAACCATATTCATTGTAATGAGTTTTCTATTGTCCACATACAGATTTTTAAAAAGATCAGTGAAATACGTATGATTCCTTTTATTAACAACCCCCCTCAATCACAACTTTACCTTCGCTCCCAGGAACGTGCGATTAAATGAATCTTCTGTACTGTTCTTTCTCCAACCCCCTACCTCTGCCAATCCACCACTGCCACCCCTTCACCCCATCCCTCATCCCCACCTTGCATCTCCTTTTTTTTTCTTTTCAGGAAAACCCGAAGCCTTACAACTGTCTTGGAATAAGATTTTTTTTTTAAGGATTCACAGACCAGACTTTTCTCCTTTCTTTAACGAGCCAGGGGTGAATCAATACGACGTCCAATCAGAGTTGATATGATTACCCAATTGGTGGCAAAATTAGAACACGGTTGAACGCAGGAGCTACACCACCTCAAAGAAGCAAATAATCGAAAACAATTATTGTGTCACCCAGCAGGTGAATAATGAAGCGAGGTAATGGGAAAAACAAGATGAAGTGGCTCGGCTACTTTGTTCTTACACCAATCATTCATCGGTTGGATAACAATGCGGCGACAGAATGGCGGGAAACGAGACTGGGGGGAAGGGCAGAAGAGACCAAAAAAAAAAAAAAGNAAAAAAAAAAAAAAGGAAAGGTGGGGCAAGAGGGGTGGGAAGGAGCTCTTGAGAGCGATTCATGCTATGGTAAGTGTCTGTCGGAGTTATGCGCTGGGGTTTGTAGATTATTTCCGTTTCAGATCAAGACATCTCGCCACTCGGATGCAATAATCCCCGAAAACGCCAAACTGCAACACTCCGGTAAGTGTCAATGGGAAGTGTAAGCTGGGATTTGTACATTTGTTTCCTTCTCAGATCAACACATCTGGTGGCTGGGATGCAATATCCCGATAAACGCCAAAATCCAAATTTTACAAGAGAGACAAAGGAAAAAGAAACGGCTGTCTCATTTTCGTAAAACTGCATTTAGCAAAAGGAATTCTTTGTAGATACTATGCTCCACTGCTGACTGCAGTGAAATATTACTTCAAAAAAATTCAGTCTGTTCAGTTAGAGCGTTCTTATCTACAGTTTACAAAAACAAAAAAAAATTATCGGTTTTTGTCACCCACATTTGCTTGGTGCAAACGTCTGATACTGGCTCATATCGGTGACATTTGGACATATCAATAGTGACATTCTGTAAAATTCCTGAGCAATATTTGTTAATTTGTGCTTCTATCCGTGTATTACGTCGAGAAATACACAGCAGCTTCCCCAACGGTACGACTGCTGGAAATAAAAGGTTTGAGAGTGGTTTTGACATAACCTGAACCACATTACTAGCGGCTCAAACAAAGGCGTCAAGACTTGAAACTCGGTATGGATGGTGTTTATCCGGGTATTGCATCCAAACGAACCATTAACTAAATGTCGCGATAGTGCTGATTATTTTTATTCGTAGACTGCTGACATTTGAACACCAGGTGGATAAATAGACATAATTCCGTAAGTCATTTTTGAATGACATGTTTGCAGCTAGGAAAGTGTCACAGTAAGCCCTCGATGTATCCACGATGACGGCAATGATAATACATCAGATCTAACATCAAACATATATTTCTCGTGGCAATTGCCGCTACGGTGAGTTTGTTTTATATTTTCTTCTTGTCTTTCGCCCTACTAAAAATGGCTTATAAACGCAAGTACGGTTTGCGTTGTATGCGTATGAGGCAGAACGGACTCCACTGTTATTTTCTCCATGGCGTCAGTCTGTTCTTATCAGTAAATCTTTGTGTTCAACCAGTTGAGGTCGGTTCCTTACAAAAAAAAAACAACAAACCCTCCTGCTCTCTCTTCGTCCCTTCCCTCTCCCTCCACCTAATGTGTGCGCGCAATCACACCCACTCACCCACTACCCACTTTTCTCTCGGAACTGCTGCAATGCAACCCCCCCATC
>JAWQUT010000145.1:272487-283394 GCA_033807755.1 Ellobium chinense | reverse complement strand
GCTCTCAACAATTCCAACCGCTCCATCATCAGTGTATCCCTAAGGAACAAGTCAGTGTGTGCAACTTCTCCATCTTCCTCCCNTTCCCCCCTTCCTCCGAACCCCTTCTCCTCCCAAACAATCCTAGCCACTCCATCATCAGTGGATCCCGGAGGAACAAGTGTGTGTAACTTCTCCCAGTCACGATCGAGCCCGATCCATTTTAATTCGGCTCCATAAAATCCGCAGAGAAGTTGCGCTTTAATCCTAGAATAATAGGCCGGCAACATTGGGGAAACATGGGCCTGGCTTGAAATTGGTTGTTGTTGTTTTTGCTATAGTTGCTGTTGCTATTGTTCTTGTTGTTGCTGCTGCTGATATTGTCGCCGTCTGTGTTGTGGCTGTTGTTGTTGTTGTAGTTATTGTTGTTGCTGCTGTACTTGTGGTAGTCTGTGTTGTGGCTGTTCATCTTGTTGTTCTTGCTGCTGTTGTGGCCGTCTATGTTGTGGAGGTTGTTGTTGCGGTTGCAACTATTGTGGCCGTCTGTGTTGTAGCTGTTTTTATTGTTGTTGTTGTTGCTGCTATGGTCGTTTGTGTTGTGGAGGTTGTTGTTGCGGTTGCAGCTATTGTGACCGTCTGTGTTGTGGCTGTTGTTGTTGTTGTTGTTGCTATTGTGGCCGTCTGTGTTGTAGCTGTTGTTGTTGTTGTTGCTGCTGCTGTGGCCGTTTGTGTTGTGGCTGTTGTAGCTGTTGTTGTTGCTGCTGCTAAAGTTGGTGTATTTAAAAGATGTATGTTGTAAAGCCATTAGATGATAAATGATGGGTTTCGGTTTGCTGCTGTTGATAACAAAGATATTGGTGATGATGCTGATATAAGTAGTAGTACTGATGCTATTAGTATTATTAAGTGGGAATTAGAGGAAGGGCTCACAGGGGGTCTTTTTTGTTGTTTTGTTTCGGGAGAGGAAGGGTTGGGCGGTTAGGGAAGCGAGAGAGAGAGAGAGAGAGAGAGAGAGAGAGAGAGAGAGAGAGAGAGGGAGAGACAGAGAAAGAGAGAGAGCGAGCGAGAGAGAGAGAGAGGAGAGAGAGAGAGAGAGAGAGAATACTAGAAATGAGCGAAGAGGTTTGTGCCAAAGGCGAGAATGACGACAAACATCTTATTCTCATTTAATTTTATGACGTGATTTCGTTACCTTTACATATTTTTATGAGATACATTATGGCAGTGTTTGGCATTGCAAGACATGTTTCTTAAGGGGCTCTGTAGATGGGTTTTACATAGTTTTCTATCTTATAAGATGAGGAAGCTCATGAAGAGGAGGAATTGAAAGATATAGAGGCTGAGGAGAGATGAAGAGGGCAATGTAGCATGTCGATGTGGACAATGTGAAGGGTAAGGGTGAATAAATGAGATGAAAAAGCTGAATTATGGATAAGGGAGTGAAAGACAACGCTGCAGTTGGTATCTGGGTATAGAGGGAGAGGCGGATCGTTAGGAATGATGTAGCTATGTGGTGATGTGGATGAGCTTGGAAGAAAGGGAAAAAACAAAGGCACAATCATACACACACATACATACTCACACACAAACACATAGAAACACACACACATGCACATACAAAAACAAACACATACCACCACATACACAAATACTCACACACACACACTCTCATACACATACACTCCCACACCCACGTACATACACACACATAACATGTTCACACACGCATACACTCCCACACTCGCACTCACACATACACATACTGACACACTCACACACACTCTCTCACATACACTTGCACGCATACTCTCTCATTCACACACTCGCAGAGAGAGAGAGAGAGAGAGAGAGAGAGAGAGAGAGAGAGAGAGAGAAAGAGAATGAGCGAGAGAGTGAGAAAGAGGAATAGAGAGATAAAGAGAGAGAGATAAATCTAAAACTGAATGATCAAAAGATTGTGATAATGGAGGGGAGGGAAGGAGAGAGGGCGGGAGGGAATGAAGACATGGCAGGCATGACACGTGCATTATGGATCGCTTTAATGTGAAACTTCGATTTTCTTCCCTCCATTAGATTGTGCAATAAACACAGAGCCTCTCACCAAACAACTGAAACCGAGATGAGCTGCCGAGACAAGAAGGACGCTCTAATAAGAGGAGAAGAGAATTATTGGCCGGGTTCCGTGGGCTGGATTGCATGCCAGGAGGCAGGTTAAAATTTGTAGAATCGATATTTTCAACGATTACCGGACGTAACGCCAGGCTTTTTTTTTAGATTATTAAGACGACAATTTTTTATTTTTTTTTTGGTCAAAGGATGCGTATGATTGGATGATGTTTCGTTCATTTTTGTTTCTTCTTTCTCGTGCTCTTTTTTTTTTCCCTCGGTTTGTTCTTCGCTTAAGGCTGGATATCCATGCCATTATAAGAAATGCAAGCACGATTTGCGTTGTCTATAGACGAGGGCCCTCGTGGTATGAGAGTCGGCGAGTAGGGAAAAAGAGAGGGGAAATGGAGGGATTAGAGAATCAATATTCGTTATTTTACTGGTTTTAACATTCTAATTCTTTGATATAAGAAGAATGGTTTGGCAGTCGATCACGCACAATTTAAGATTCACGACATCAGAATGGGTTCTTGTTTTCTTGTTTTCTTCTCTCTATATTCTGTTGTCAAATTGTTCAGTATCGTGCTTTGCGTATTTGAAGTAGGGTTGCCAGATTTTTATTCAAAGCCGGAGCCAAAAGGCATACGACAAAACGCCCCAAAAAAACCCAACCAAATCATGCCCGGAGAAGGGCTATCAGGATGAGGATTTGATATAAGAAATTTACAACGAACTGTCTGTGTATTGGATATACGTGGGTATTTTAATTAGCAAAAACTTTTCTACACATACTAAAGCAACATAATACCGAAATGAATGGAGACAGATAGTTTGGTTTTAGTTTTTTCACAGGGCAATTATGACAGAAGCCCGTTCACCTGAAATACCCGTTTTGAGGGTAGTACAAGTACTTTCTGTATAGAAAATTGGTCAGGTTTAATCTTAAGTTCTTTGGAGCCAAAAGAGAGCGAAAGAGGCAGTCAGTTATTTGGGAGGTAAGGGTTTTTTAAAAAGAGCCGAAAAAATCTGGTATATGGCTCCGAATGAGCTAAGTCTGGCAACCCTAATTTGAAGGACCACCGGAAGTTTCTTCTCTTTTTTTAAGCGTTTGTTCCTGGATTTCGATAGGACTATGATAGGGAGCGGCTTGACATCGATTTCCAAGCACCATCAGTATTACAGTCACCTCCGCTTATTGCATCTCTTCTGGAACATGAAAAAGTTGCGATTAAAAAGAACTGCGATTGTCTAATGAGTTTTTAAGTAGAGAGCTAGCAATATTTGTTGCTGGGGAATAATGCTATTCAGCGGAAGTTGCGTTTAAGCGGATTGCAATTTTACAGAGACGACTTATTTATAATGTAGTCGATTCTCTTAATCACTGTCCGGTTTAAAGAAACTTCCCCTAAATCTCCAAATCTTTCCGATAAAAGAACACTTGATTTTCATTATGAACATCTTTGGATAATTTCAACTCCTCATTTTTGGGTTGGGTTTTTGTTTTCCAGTTCCATTTTTTTATTTTACTACGGAATTACTGAATGGCATTAGCACATTGATGATAATACTAATAATAACGATTATAATGATGATGATAATGATAATGATAACAACAATAATTGTAATCCATGTAAAAAGTACGAGCTCAAATTTGCAACATCGAGAACGTCGCAAAGGAGCGACAGAACAGAAAAATTCACAAAAAGCAATGTGTTTTATTAGTTGTGCCTTTTGGGTATTTTGGCAGTGACTGAGTCACGTTTTAGATATAAAGAATTCAAAGAAAGCAGGAACATTTCGGCATGATTATTCAACACTCTGAAACTCATGAACGCCATAAAACTGCGTTAAGTACCCGCGACAGTAATAATATCTGATCATCACATTCAAACCCTCAAACCCTAAATATGGTCAAATCTCGTCTGACGACCACCTGATGTCGGAACCATCCACCAAGGCACGACCGTTCATAATATTTTCGATGTATTTGACCCTAGTATAATGACAAATTGTGTGTTTCGACCACGACCACCATTTCTCATGTTCCAGGAATGATAAAACATAATCATTGTAAAAGTCGATCGCCCACTGACTCATTAAAAATAAAAACCGTTTAAAGGCATTTCAATGGTTTCGCAACCACCACGGGATTATAAAGGTTTCTTTTTAGCTTGAATATGCTATTTGCCTCAATACATGCCCTGCAAGCTGGTATGAAGATACATGGTATTAATCGCAGGGGGAGAGGTTTTCTTTAGAAAATCACCTGGCTAAGGCGCTTTTATAAGGAATGGTTGGTGGCCGTCATATACAATGTTCCACTGCACTGCGTTGGTGAAAAGCTCGCACCTATGGCTTCAATAAAGCATCTCCTAGTATACTGTGACCCAACATGCTGGCCCTAAATATGATTCTGAAACCTTATCGGGGATGCTGCGAGTACCAGTCCCCGGAATCAATAATTTATTGCCGGAACTCGCCCCCCAGCAAACACGTTTCGCGCGCAGAAAGCAAGTTTCGCGCACAATTAAAGCTAGAATTTCATTGTCTCATTATGGTATAAGGTTTCTTTCCCTAACTGTGCAACACCGTGTTCAGAAGGACAATTGTTGCGCTGGTGGTCATAACGGTAAAAGTTCATTAACATTTCCCAGTGGCTGACATTGCATCCATGCTGTGGCTTTGATGTCAGAAGGACAATGGCTCTTGAAATTGATATATGACTAAAAATGATGATGTGGACAATTCGAAATGTAGCATACCTTATTAAAGCAGTATTTATCAAGACAAAGGCCCACAGAATTAGTTTCCAAATTGAAGTGCCTCATGTATATTTTTTTGACTCAAACACGTCTACACCAGTGAAAACGAGATGTATCTATAGAAGAAACGATCTTGTCAGAAGGTAAGTTTTATTTGAAAGCTTGCACATTAAGAATGGGATCTCTCACAATCGTAGGAATTAGGCTCGTACTTAGTGCATCGGTGCTGAATGACCCTCCGTGGCATACAGCATGCAAAGTCCATGTAATTCTTTCGGCGGTAAGAAATCTCATAGTTAATGCGCAAGCTCTCAGTTGTTACTGGAAAGGCAATTTTAGTGGAATTTACCTCCTACTATCACTAGCACTATCAGAACTATCGCGTTCAGTTAATGAAGTGAGCACAACAAGAAGACATCACCATGAAACAGTAGAAGTCACTGATGGTTACGGCATTGAATCTGATACAGGAGCCTATTTAGTCAAAAAATCTGGACTATCAGAATTAAAAATAGCAGAGTATAAAATTGTTCTTTTGACCGATTGTGTAGAAATATTCGCGTAACATGAAATCACATCGCAAAAGTGGTGAAATTCAGTCCTGAATGCAGGCAATGGTTCCCAATGGCTTCAGCGGATTTCGTGTGTGCGGACCCGCGGTCTGTGAAAAAACGCCAATTGTTTTTAACCCTTTTCATCTAGATCAAAACAAAACTGAAAATTCTAAATGGAGAACCCCCATTATAAATAATATAAACTGAACACAGAGGTGGGTGGCACCAGACTTGCGGACTAGTGTTGACCATTTCGGAACGTTCCTGTGGCTAGAGAAGAAACTTTCATTAAATGATTCAATGAGGCTTTTAGAATTTGGCTCCTGCATTCTAAAGATTGTATATATGATTCTCGACAAAACAATGTTGTTTAGAAAAAAAACATTTCATTCACATTTTCCTGCGTTATGAAATGGGTACACTAGTATAGGCAGTGAGAGGTTTTCTCAGAATACTGAGACTTTCAGATCAGCTTCCGTAAATGGCAGCAACATTGTATGTTCCTCTTGGGAGTTTAGGATGTCTTTGACAAACCTGGTCTGCTGGGGGCATTAAAAGGTTTGAAATTGCATGAACGTCCATTATCTTGGATATGAGACATTGCGTCGGTATTATTGTTCTTATAATTTTTATCATTATAGGCTAAATATTATGTCTGTGTCGATAATGGGCCATGCGACAAAATCGGCTCCTCAAAACTTGGTTTTCTCAAAAAAAAAATATTTTCTCTCGAGCCATATCACGATGTTTTAACTGAAGTGGTCGCGAGAGAACAGTTTGGCATTATGAAATTATTGCAAAATGTCATTGTCATACGCAGCTTCACTTCACTTCAATACTTGTGTGGCACTGCAGAGCGATAATTTTTTTAATTGGCCCTGGAGTAGAATTCCATCCTTTTATTTCATGTTTAGATGGAGCCTCTCAGCATTTTACGACCTGCAATAAACGTAGGCTTTGGCATTTTTGCTGAGTTTCTAAATAAATGAGGCAAAAACTTATTTTCATCAGGGCTTCCAGTCCTGAGTGTGCATCGTGCATGCCAACCTAGCCAAGCAGTACATGTATTCCCGAAGAGAAAATCTATTGCAAAGCAAGAAAAAGAAGATATGACACTGCGTGTCAGACCATTTTTTTTCCACTTCAAGTGCGACAAGAAGCTGAGCAAGAGAGAAAACAATATCACGTCAGCAAAATGAAAGTAGAATAAAATGCTTTCCTCTCCCTATCCTAGAAGGAAATAACTTACCGCACATGCAATGAAAGTTGTTCACCAGTTTTCTTTTGTTATTGTTTCACCTTTCTCATTCCTCTTGTAATTCGTTAAGAGCGATGAACATAGACATAATGTCAAGTGACCGCGATATTCTGACATTTCTTTTTCTTACGACTGTTCATAAAATATGCATTAGCCTAATCTGGAAGGCGCATATTCGTTAAAGCAATTGTTGCAATGATATTAGGTTCGATTATATTCATCCAAAACTTTTTGTTCCTAGACGATGGGCACTTTTCTTGCAAAGTAAAATTGGCTAACGTCCCATTGTTACGGTTGCAAGTCTTAAATAATGGGGAGCTTGCGCATTTACCATGGGATCTTTGCTACCACCGTTACGACATTGGTGTTGAATGCACCCTAACTAGCATTAAACATGAGGAGTTAATGTATTTCTTAAGATGGTAAGAGGTTACGTTTTCGTCACTTCCAAGAACCAACACAGATGTTGTCATAACTGTACATCTAAATGTTTTCAATTTTTTATTTATAATGTTTCTTTTGGAGTAAGCAAAGTTTCTAACATGCAAGCTCTTACTCCACAATATACTTCATTTTAAAACTGTAAGACTTTCTCCAAGAGGAAAAAAGAACGGCCCATCCATTTTAATAGGATAAAAATTTTGTCATACAGACAAGAATAATAGAGAGCGTGCGCATTAATGTAAGATCTCTCACCATCGTAAGAATTACACAAGTGCACAGGAGCTGAATGCACCTTTAATAGCGTTCAATATGCAGAGTTAATGTAATTCTCAGACGATAATAGATCTATTTTTAACGCGCAAGTTCTCAAATAATATACAATAAACTATGTGCGTGTGTATATACTTGTGTGATTGTCTGGGATGGTAATTTATGCTTAGAGGTAAATGTCGCCAGCTGCTTGACGTGATTTCAGTATTGCGGAAAGAATATTAATGACAGTTTAAAGCACAAGATAAGGACATGACTGATGATAAAAGCTCCACCCATTCTTGTTAAGAGGCAAATGTTTTTCTCTCTCTGATTTCTCTAGACGGAGATTTCCAAATGTCAGTGCCGATGAAGAATAATTATGGATATCACCTTTTTTAAAAAAAAGTTTGTTAGCAAAATTCCTCATGTTCTTCCTCTAAAATAAACACTTTTTCTGGTTGATTGGGAAATTTGAAAGGGTCCAAACAGTGCAATACACTCCAGGGAGCTGTAAATATCGCCACATCACCAAATAACCAATCAACCTAGGTTTACCAGTTTTTTTAGGGTTTATTCTTGATGGGCCAAACATACATAATGTACTTCCTATCAAATACTGGAGACAACAGAGATTAAAGCAAAATAGAGTCGATTTACCTGGACATTCGGGGTAGTCTAATAGAGCAAGAAGATGACCTTGCAGTTGCGGTCAGTCTCCTGAGAATACTAGGAGATAGGAAACAAGGTCTCAGACAATGAGCTCCTACCAGACAAATGCTAAGACCAATTACTTCCAGACAACCTATAAGGGCTGAGTCACATTTTCTTAGGTCATGATCTCAGAAGTCTTTCTGTTGTTTGGTTCTAGGATCATACTGGAGGATTCGAAACCTGAGAATTCACAGGCCTGTCCCAGGTTTGTCCCAGACCTGTCCCAGGCCTGTCCCAGGCCTGTCCCACTTATTGGGCTACACATAATGTATTCTAGGGCTTGGTACAGACTGATAACAGTTACTGACCCTTATAGAAATTATTCTTTTCCAAAAGCTGATGAAGTCGATATCGTCCTGCTGCCATTTCAATTCGCGTTCACATGCGTTTTCAATATATACATGTACTTTAGGTGCACCCAAAGGCTTCCATTCCGAAATGACCCCGGATAGTACTGGGCAATGAATACTGCAAGTAGAAACTCTGTAACTATCAGAATGAATATTATGTGTTTTAGTTTTATTACAAAACTGATGGTCTGGAATTATTTTGTTTTTGTTTTTGTTTTTGTTGTTGCTTTGTAACACTCTGTATCTGCACAGTTTCAGCTAGATTAAAGCCGCTGGGTGAGGCAATTAAACGCCACTGTTGCATTTTACTTTGGCCACTGTCTGACTAGTACAATACTCGCCAGTCGTCACCACCCTGACAGAGTTAGATGAACAAGACACTAGCAGAGTATGGAGTACCAACTCCCAAGGCGAGTGTGTTTCCGCCCAAGACGTCATATTGCTTCATACAGACCCAGGGGGCATAACCCACATTAAGATGTCTGAACTTCGCCAGAGAATGCTCGGGAGTGGAGCTGCCCCAGGCGGGGTAAATGGGTCACAGTGGACTGGACATTAAAAGATGTCTCGGAAAATAATAATAATCTCTCAGTTCGTCCATCTGTCCTGCTGTCCATCTGTTTGTACTTCAGTCTATTCTCTGACTTTTCTTTGTTTGCTGTCTTTCCAGTGACATTAGCGTTTTCTCTCGTCACCGATTAAAGATTAAAAGTATAGTAGCATTGTCCTTCCGTAGATTTGACATAGGCAGTGGCGGCTCATGGTTGCGACGGTTGGATGGGCACACACTGGCAACTCACTGTTCTCCTTTCTCTCTCTTACCATCTTTCTTTCGCTCTATCTCGTCTTGTCTCATATTAAAAGCTTTAAAGGCAAGCTTTATTGTTACACAAAACAAAAACCATCTTTTCCTTTCTAGGAGTCTCAAGAAATGGTAAATTTGGCTAAATAATATCGTCGATGCTATGTATAACTGCTAGCATTCTCTTTCAAACCAGGACTTGTTACAGTCGTCGAAGGGAGTAAAGATGGTGAGATGAGAGGGTCGAGATGTCCACTCCGCGTTTGCCTCTCCCACCTCAGCTCTGTCTTCCCACCTGTTTCTCCTAATTTCCCATCCCTTACCCCATTTTATCGCATCCCTTCTATCACCATTATTAATATGCATCCCACACTCGTAATCCTCTCCTCGCCCCTCGCCCCTCACCCCTCACCCAGCGAACTTCTGAGATATCCCCTAAATATTTATGACCCGAGGGATCGTGAAGGGGGAAAACAATGAGCTGCCGATCTGGTTGTCGTGTTAGGCTCACAGCATTCTATTTCTGTCGCTCAGTTGGAGAAGATGAAGTGAGAAGAAGGGAAGATGAGAAAGGGGGGGGNGGGGGGGGGGGAGAGAATTAGGGAGAGAAAGTGAGAGAGGAATGTGGAGAAAGAGAGAGAGAGAGACAGAGAGAGAAAGAGAGAGAGAGAGAGAGAGAGGAGTGCAGAGAGAGAGCAAGATATACACTCACGCACACATATTTTATCTATCTATCTATCTATCTATCTAGAGAGAGAGAGGAAGGAGAGAGAGAGAGAGAGGAGATGTTTGCGTTAGGCTTTAAAATGCCGTTTCAGCAAAGTCATTGCCATGAATGAGTAGACTGGAACGTTGTCACTCCACCGATAATATATTCTTACACACCGCCAAAATACTCAGATAAATTAGCTGCAAAAAGAGAAAGACGATGGATGAAGCGATAGAGAGACATAAGGAAAGGAATCAGAAGGAGACATACATTTAACGAGAGTGAAAGGAAAGACGACAAAACATCAAGAAGAACAAGAGCAACAACAACAACAACAACAACAACAACAACAACAACAACAACAGCAGCAGCAGCAGCGCGATAACAACAACAACAACGACGACGACGACGACGACAACATACCAACAACAACAACAACAACAACAACAGTAGTGACAAACATGAGAAGAACGTTAAGGCAACAAGCTAGAAAAAGAATAGAGAAAGACAACGAGTGTAAATGACAGGACGGATTCAGAAGAATAGAGAGAGAAAAAAAAAGAAAATGTCAATGTAAAATGTAAACTTGGAGCTTCAAAACCTGAAAAAAATCCGGAGAGACAGGGAGTGAGGCGGAGAAAAAGTAAGAGGACGAAAGATAGGGAGTGAGTGAGAGAGAGAGAGAGAGAGAGAGAGAGAGAGAGAGAGAGAGANAGAGAGAGAGAGAGAGAGAGAGAGAGAGAGAGAGAAAGAGAGAGAGGGAGGGAGAGAGGGGAAGAAAGGAACAAAAAAAGGGGGTCAGAGGGGCAAAGCCCCCCTAAGCAATAAGGATCAAGCCATCTTAGCATGAGTGTCTTTTCGGGTGGAAATCACAAACTGCTAGGGTGAGTGTGAGATCACGCGCGCCATCTGTCGACACAAGTGCTCACGTCAAGCAGGTCTGTCTTTTTTTATTCGGTGGGGGAAGGGGAATGGTGGGG
>JAWQUT010000145.1:249066-262610 GCA_033807755.1 Ellobium chinense | reverse complement strand
GGGGGGGTGGTCCGTACTTTTGCACTGTTCTAAATGAGACGAATAAAGTACGTTTAATTTGATCCTGATGAGGTTACTGTGGAGGTGAAGAGAAATGAACCAGTAAAATATATTATTGCTTCAGGTTAGGATAACAGTAACCAAACAGCAGTAATAAAGAAAGAATCCTGACCCTTTTTCATATCTTGGAACTTACTGTTCTAGCCTTACATCTTTACATAAAATGATATAATATTAACGATAATTACCACCAACATAATCGTCACTGCAAAACGAGCAAACATTTTTAAGCACGACTTCAACCTTAATCTTTATATGAAAAATTCATAGATTGACCGAAAATGTTAAAGCACAGTTCTATACGTTGATTAACGCACTGTGAACACAATAATTGTTTGTTTTGGGAGTTTCCCGTGGTTACCGCAATGGGTTAACTAACGTATGGATTATGCATACGGTCACAGGGTCCTGTATAAGCAAAGGCTTACATATCCACATCATATTATTAAAACCCTGTAGGCAATAATCTGTCAGTAACTATCTAAACTCCCTGGGGAGTAAACAGTGCTGCTGGATATTTAAAGGCACTGATCCAGACCGAAGGGCTCAAACTCAAGAAGTCGCTGGATAGGTAAAGTAAAGTAAGTAAAAGCGCTGATTACTAGCTTCAGGAAATGAAATAACTGTCACAGCCAAGAATCAGCTATTTATAGAGGGTTTGAGAGAGTAGGTGACCTTTCAAGGTAGCACGAAGACTGACCTACACCAGTTGTGGCCTTACCTTAAGTTTCATGCTTCGTTCACTGTGCTCACCGAACACAATAGTTAAATTTCAGTTAAATCAGTCTGCAACAATTTAGAAAGAAAGACGACAGCAAGAAAAATGGTCCACTCATTTCTAGTGTTCTCACGCGCATGACTGGCAGACAGCTTCCGTTCTTTCACCACGCATGCCCAGAGGCGATTTATCAGGCACCGTTTTTTTTTTTCTCCTTTCCCTCTTTTGTGAGGAAGGCACAGAAGAGGAAACAAGTATGACACAGTTTTGAGAGATGGCTTTTCCTCTTCCGGCAGATCACGACAAGAAAAAGTAGTCCTCTTCTCCTAATCGGTTTGAGAGGGCTGGAGATTTATTGAGGACGTGCGCTTGTGCAGAGCCCTTACCGATGAACTGGTGCAAAACTGCATTATTTGGAAAGATGGTTCACAGTGAAAATGAACTAGTGGGCCGCATTAATGCCATATGTATAATACAATTTGTCGCTCTGAGGAATCAGTGAAGATATTACGGATTCCATCTTGTTACAACTAAGTAGCTTGACAGGTAGGGTACATAATGAGTCTGAGAGTGTGTGCCTGTGTTTGCGTGTGGGTCTGTATGCGGGTGAACGCGATGAGAGCGCGCACTGTTTTCAGTGAGTCTATGCTTGTGTGTGTGTGTGTATGTGTGTGTGTGTGTGTGTGTGTGTGTGTGTGTGTGTGTGTGTGTGTGTGTGTGTGTGTGTGTGTGTGTGTGTGTGTGAGAGAGAGAGAGAGAGAGAGAGAGAGAGAGAGAGAGAGAGAGAGAAAGAGTAGCATGGTTTTTATTAAGCTCGTTTGCCACGATCCACACATGTGCATTGTGCAGGGTACATAAATGCAACTGAAATCAGATCTAAACACATGAAGTTAGTTACTTTTAAACTAAAATTTACTTATAATGAACATGTACTTTATTGTGGGTTGAAAACCACGAGAAAAAAAAAAGCCGCTTTACGCAGATCCGCAGATATCCGTTAAACTTAGGCCCACCTAAGTGTATTTAGATTTCAGACTCCTAATTGGATGGATATAGGGTTTGATCATATGCCTTAGAAAGACAGTAAAATGGAAAATGGGCCTCAGATTTGTGAACCTGCCTGTGAAATAGTTTGCATTCTCTCTTGATTTTGTAAACTAAACCCTAAGTTTGGGTCATTCACTTTGATTTCGGTGTGGCCTTCTGTGAAGAGCACTTGTCGTTAAGGAAACTAGTCTAGTTAGCTTGTTTACGCCTTTCGGTGTATCGGTCCGTAGCTCGAAAACGAAATGAAAACAACTATTTTAAACATCATTTTTAATAAGCTCACTGGATTCTGCAAATTATACAAGAAGGCTTAGAGATTGTGGAATTTTTTGTAAGTGACAATAGAGAAAACAGGTTAAAGAGGGAAATCGGATTAGGTTTCTCTAACCTGTAGCATTTCATTCTAAACTCCCTCACGATTGTTGACATGAAAGCTTTTTAAAAAAACAACTTTAGGATAAACATAAAAAAAAAAAATATATATATATATGCAAGACCTCACTGATTTATATGCTGTAAGTATTTCGGAAGGCGTATTTCACCTTACCACCACTGGGATTTGAATTATTTTTTTTTCGTCTGGCAAATACCACTTGAAATATGCGCTTGACGGCCAGTGCTTAACTGCCATTTTTTCCTCTGGTTGTAGGTCTCTCTTTTGACTTTAAAATCATAGCACTATGGAATGACACTTAACTGCCATTTTTTCCCCTGGTTGTAGGTCTCTCTTTTGACTTTAAAATCATAGCACTATGGAATGACACTTAACTGCCATTTTTTCCCCTGGTTGTAGGTCTCTCTTTTGACTTTAAAATCATAGCACTATGGAATGACACTTAACTGCCATTTTTTCCCCTGGTTGTAGGTCTCTCTTTTGACTTTAAAATCATAGCACTATGGAATGTCACTTAACTGCCATTTTTTCCTCTGGTTGTAGGTCTCTCTTTTGACTTTAAAATCATAGCACTATGGAATGACACTTAACTGCCATTTTTTCCCCTGGTTGTAGGTCTCTCTTTTGACTTTAAAATCATAGCACTATGGAATGACACTTATCGGCTGTCACCGAGGGAAAAAGTTTCTGACACCCGCTTTCTAATGCTGTAATTTTGGATTTATTATTAAATTTTATTGTAATATATTATTAGCAAACAATATATTCATTACTATTTTCATTAATAAAATGAGGGTTATAATAGCAATGAAGGGAAACTATTGCCGAGAACAACAGTCTGAAGTTTAAAGATAATTATCGTATTCGAAGGTTATGTTATACGGTATTACAATACTATATAATGATATACGGTATTGTCCATTTCCTTCCTAATGATAAATTGCAAAGCAACATGGCATACAATACTACAAATTATCATAAATCAAATATATAACAAAGTCGCTGTTAGTCACCACTGTGCAGCGGCCTTGTCCCCCCTAGCGCAAAAGCACATATACATTAACAGCTAAGTCGAGAGGGGAAATGGAGAGTAAAGTCAAGTTAAAGAGTTTTTTCGCATAGACACCGAAATGTAAACTGCCCAGTCACCACAGGAGTCGAACCCACGAACTCCAGACCTCACAATTTTGTGATAACTACTCACATGCTACACAATCATTCTGCAATCCTGGAGTAATCATCCATGGACAAAAATGTCCTCTTTTACCTCATTTGTTTTCTTTTCTCCTGGAATACATTCAGACAATTCTGAGGAGGGAGGCAGAGTGAAACTCGGAAACTAAAGACTGTCAAGTCTGAGATTTGTGTGTTCGACTCGCGGGCCGGGCGGTTTATGTTATAGTGTTCTTGGGAAAGACACTTCACCTCCCTTTCTCCACTCGCGGATTGAGTGGAGGTGTAAATGAGAACCAGGCTTTAGAGCTTGGGGGGGGGNGGGGGGGGGGGGGTACCAGGGCGCTGCACCGCGGTCGACCAGCAATGGCTTTGCTATGTACTTCATTTCTTACATTAAGTATTTATAAGTATGATGTNATAGTGTTCTTGGGAAAGACACTTCACCTCCCTTTCTCCACTCGCGGAATGAGTGGAGGTGTAAATGAGAACCAGGCTTTAGAGCTNGGGGGGGGGGGGTACCAGGGCGCTGCACCGCGGTCGACCAGCAATGGCTTTGCTATGTACTTCATTTCTTACATTAAGTATTTATAAGTATGATGTATGAGTATGGAATATGAATGAGATGTATAGCACTATATGACATTGTAGACCAATTTCTCTACGGGGTAAACTAACGTCCAATTTTATGATTTCATTTCATGTTTTCAATTCAGGTATATTATAAGCTATATTTCAAGAGCTCTGTGTCCAGTATAACTCACAGTGACTTCGCTGTTAAAATTTCAAAATGGCAAAGAATTCTCGACTACTGCATCAATCCTTGCAAGTGGCTATGGTAAAAAAAAACAAAAAACCAAAAACTGTTTATTTGCTTTTCGCATCCTTCTATGTATAGCCATAGAAATCTGAGGAGTGCACTGGGTACAATTTCCGACCGTCATAGCTTAAAAGCCATTCGTAAATATCGAAGAGTACTGTTAGAAATTAATAACGCTGTCTAAACAGAACGGAAAAAGAGGTTCTATTAAAAACTTACATTTCATCGCGTATCGTCATTGAACTCATCGCGTGTGTTTGTCGAATCTTAACTCTCGGGATCGTATTTCGTCCCACAAGAAAAGAGAGAAAAATAGAACTGCAGCGATTAGAAAAATCAATACGCCCGTCCGTTTACATGGTGTACTTCCGTTACCATGGAAACTAATAAGGATCCCCAGATTTTTTCAACATAAATCACCGGGGATAAAAATGAGTACGGACGAAATGATTGATTTGTTAATGATAAACACATTTTGATACGGAGAAAACTGTAATTACCAACCAGAAAGGGGGGATAATCACGACATCTCATTTGTCTCGGTCACATTCCGACTTACCTTATTTTTTTTTCTTTTCCCTGATCTTTGGGAGAGGGTGGATTGGGAGCAACATTTTGATTTCACTCTTTCACCTTTCTGCGCCAAGTATTTTGCTTACTTTGATTGCGTTGGGGCGTTTTTTGAGTAAGATCATATTATTTGAATGACTGCTTCGGAGTGACAAAGGAAATATATAAGTCACACTTAAATAGGTCAGAAGTGGTATGGCCTAATCAAACCTAGTCTGGCAACCACCTCTGTATGAAAGTCACTTGCCGAGGCAACCAGGTTTCAGGGACAACCGTTCATATTTCCTTTATGCTTAACCTCAATATCGCGACCACATGTCCGACACGACTGCCTCATCTCTTCCCATGTCCATAATATTATTTATTATAGAACATAAGGCAAAACAGACATGGGAAAAGACTAGACTTCTAAAGACCGATCGACCTGGAACACTTTCGTCTCCTCTGGTTTGTTGAAATTTGAAGAAGAGTTGGAAGCTGCAACTGAGATAAAGAGGCAACGCAATAACCAAAATGAAATGATACATGTTAACTAGCCCGGAGTTTCTCTCTCATGAAATTACTGCACCAGGCCATGCCTATCAAACATTATTTGGATCAACCATTAAAGGGCACTGCAGGAGTAGAGGAGGACAGTGACGCAAAATTCTTGCCATCATTATGCAAATCGTGGCCCATCTCACGAAGGGGCGTATGCGACATTTTGGGTGTTTTGAGCTGAGACTACTTTCCGAAAGCCGAAAGCGAGGTCTATGTGCTTATGAAGAAGAATTTCCATAGCTGTAATAGTTTAAAAGATATTAAACATTTACTGATTGAATGTACGTTATCAATTTTAAATCTCACTGAGACTTTAAAAACCTCTCCTGAAAACCTGGCAAATGTTGCATACGGCCCCTCGTGTGATGGACGACGAAATGCTGGACCAGACTGCTTAGACCTCCGCATAGACGAAAAGCGTCACATTTAAGGCATAACAGCCAGTTAGCTAATCTGCGACCTTGTGAGATAGAATTTAAGTGTCTCTCGGCTGACCATTGCGTGAGAAGTATTTTCTTATTATTTTGAATTACTTGTGCTGTTTGTCATGTTAACGTGGTTTCTAATGTAATAATGTGCGGTCAAGGTACACTGCCATGAAAACCAACGGGGGGAGGGTTTCCTCCACAGTTTAAACCCAAAACGCCAACCTACACCTGTTTATAACGACCGCTTTCATAAGGAGGGAATGATGATGTCCAATACAGACATTTCAACACCGAAATACCGGATCCTTCGTAAGGGACGCCGGAAGTGACACCAGTATAAGTGGTCCATATTTAGTTGCAACACAAGCGAGTGCAATTGTGCTAAATAGTTGATACAGCCATGTGATGTATTTGACTATCCCCCCATAAATATGATGGTAAAAGAATGAGTTCTTTTGATCATTTGGGCTTTGGTCTTATCCGACGAGATCCTTGCAGTAATGCGAAAAAAACACTATCTTTGATCAAAGCGCATAGGACGAGATATAGTTAAATCTATTGATCGTTGATGGGAGAAATTTCTATTCGCGATTAGTTGGGATCTAAGAAGGATAAAGAAAAACATAAAACGAGTCATCAGTGGGAGCAGTGTGTGGTCTAGCGATAGCACGTATCAATTTTTAACATGGGCTGGTCCAGAGGCCTGTGCGATGTTTCTATGACTTTTTGGTACGGTTTCTCTGGGCACCACTAAACACAGCAATCATATATGTCCAGTGTGTGCTCTGCTCCTGTAAATTCACTGTGTGATTAAACGTAGGGGTTTATTCATTGATGCAGTGCTAATCGGCTTGACAGTGCTTATGTATGAAGATGCCAGATGGACTTGGCGAAAAGGATATTATGCAGTTTGATATATTTCCTATAAAGTCATAAACTGACTGAAGAGAGGGAGAAGAAGGAAGAGGGACTTGATTTCATTTTAAGAGACCCTGAATGGTTGGAAACAGAATGTACGATTATTGTAGGTTTTAACAGTCATTTAGAAGTTTTCTGGTTGTTGCGTGGGGGTTAAAGTCGCAATATTTACTAAATAAAAGGGCCTTAAGTTTAGGAAATCTTATTCCTGCTCAGAAAGCTCAAATCTAATTGTACAGGTATGTTTGTGAGAGTCAAAACTTTGATGAAGAATAAAATAAAAAAATACGTACGTGGAATATTTTGACTCAGTACACATTAGTAAACGTTTGAATGAAAATGATGATAAAGCAAGTCAACTAGTGAAAAGTACACAGTCGTCTTCATAATTTATGGTTGCCGCTAGGAAAGTGATGTGATATTTCCGCTGCGAGATTTCAAGTACAACATCTTTGACGCCATAATGATAAGATATTTCCGCTGCGAGATTTTAACTACAACATCTTTGACGCCATGAAATAACGGAACTGTAAGCCGGAGCAGTGACAAAGTGGAGAGGTTTCTGAAGTTATTAATCAAATCGTGCTTGTCCCGAGAGTAAACATTTACACTAAACCTTTACCCCAGTAAATTTGTTCAAACTGATCGCATTTGCAGAATTCTTCAAATCCCACACTTTCACAGTTTAGACGATTAATGACTGGTCGTCCCTTACTCCCAAACTCATTTCCGCAATCTTAAATGGACATGCATCTTTATAGTTATTAATGTTGATTTTTTTGTAGTTGTTGTAGCTATGGGTGCTGACCCTACTCGATACTTCATTTGGCATACAATCTTTTCATAATTCAGAGCATTATATTAAACTCATATTATATTGATCTAGTATGTAAGATAATAAAGATATGTTTAAGTGATCTAGTCGAGTTATAGTTAGATTTAATATTAACTCTACTGGTATAACCAGTAAATTAAGTAGGCTAACAGTAAGCTGTACTGAAAAAAAAACAACAACCCAACTTAGATCTAATCCTTTTCTGATATCTCCCTCCCCACCCCATCTCTCCCTACTCCGCCTCCTCCTCTAACAAAAAAAAAACCAACCCAAAACAACCGCGGTGCATGAAGGAAAACGTTTATAGAACACAGTAGGAGTGAGTATGTAGCTAAGATAATAATATGTCACTAAAGTCAGCAAAAGCGTCTCTCGCTTCCTACAACAGTGTTCACAGCTGAGCACTGGCGACTGAAAATCTCACAATAACCTGGCTATCGACATCCTCCAAGATAACACAAACCGACAAAACACCGCACCTGCCACATACGTCCTTCTTTTGGTTCCAGTTTATTTGATGCCCGCGCAGAATAACCCAGGGGCGTTAATTAAGTTTGCAAAAATATTGGTCTTTCTGATGGGGACTGGCTTTTATGAACGGGTAGCGAACCGTGAAGGCGATATAAAAGTTAACATGATGAGGAACATTTTGCCCGGCAGTGTTTCACAAATTCTTGGAGCGAGGCGGGACCCTTGAGGACTTTGAAGGGCATAGAGAGGTTGACACGTGCGCGTGCCATGTTTGAATGGGAGAATGTGTTTGTGTGGATAGTATTGTATTAATGGCAGATCTAATACTTGTTTAATGAAGTGAAGTATGCGTGTGTGTTTGTGCTAATTATTATAATAATCTTGTTTGTATGTTGGCGTCTGTACTAATTGTTAAATGTGTGCGCAGTTAGTGTGTGATTTTGAACACCTCTCCAATCAAAAGCTGCAAGAGTCATAGTGTAAAACTCTGTTTGGGCCATTTACTAAAATGTTTTTCTCGATCTGCAGGAACGTTCCGAGACAGCCAAGGCTTCTTCGCAGGTCTGGTGTCACCACTGTCCTCAAATTACATACTCTTTACAGTGGGTGTCCTTCATTTAAGCATTTCACAATTCTAATTTAGATGAAAGGGGGCTACATATTTGGCATTCTTTTGCAGACCACAGACCCACATACATGAAATGTGCTAAGGCCGCTGGGAAACACTGCCTGCAACACTTATCTTTTTACAAATCCAGGCCTAAATTTCATCACTTTTCGAGTGTTACACGATAATTTCTACACAGATTACACACTACAATTTTTTTTTAACCAGTTAGACTCCTGCAACCTGAAGGACGATCTGACCAATCAACTATAGAGAATGAAAATGAAGAGGAAATGAATCAAAAGCCGCGTTCTTTAGTGTGCGTATCATCTGCCACACGTGCTATGCCACTCTTCCATCTGTCATGTCATTGCTGTTGTGCCTCACGGATGGGGTTGAACATCAGTAAAACTTGGAAACCTTCGTGCTAAAACAATAGAGAGACGGGGACAACAATAGCCATGAGGAGCTCTTACAATGCACAGCAGCGAGCGTGTCTTTTATTTGTTTGTTGTTCTAGGGATGGGGTGAAAACTGATAGAGCTTCAAAACCTTTGCACTGCAGCAATAAAACTTTAATGCAGTCTCGGAGATGATTGCCTGGAAGCTTTATTAGGGGCACGTTAGGTATGTGCTTTAGTCGATTTCAATATGGTACCATCGATACAGGCTCTCTGCGCGAGTACTCACTTTCCAAAGCTGATTTAGCCGATATTGTCGATACTGGCTTTCTCTGTAATGTCACTTAATTTAGATAGGAAACTCTCTTACTCAGAGAGCGAGGCAACAGGAGATTTTCAGAGGAAGATACCCCCTTTTGGTTTCCTAACACTCTACAGGGATTGGGCCACACTTGGGTCATGACTCCCAAATGTCATTCTGTTAGTTTTTTCCAGCCTCGACAGGGATTATTTTAAGGGCAAAATTTACAAAAGACCCTAGCTCCAGTATGACTCATAGCAGTGCTAAAACATGATTATGCCAAAATTATTTCTAACAGCATCTAGATAAGAGGATCTTTCTTTCGAATACCCATCGTAGCCTTGGTTTGACTTTTGGCTACAATAGGCATCACTATTTCGTGGAATAATTGTGACAGATGATGTCATAGTATGGATACCGATTATCGACGACGGTAGTGTCACATTAGTAGAAACGTATACATGTGAAAATATCGACAAATGCACATCCCTAGCAAGAAGAGTGTCCAAGCAAGAAGAGTGTCCTCTACCCACGGTGGCACATGATGATTTGGAGATGAGTATGGAGCTCGAAGGGTAGATAAAGGCAAAAAAAAAGTGTGAGAACCACTGACGTATAGCAATAGAGAATCAGTCCCAGAGAAGGTTGTGAAAAACCTTTCCAATCCATAGAAGCAAGGCTGGGGTGTCCTTTGTCTGCCACCATCGTGACTAAAAAGTTCAATAAAGATCGGAATTGCTGTGCTCCGGTCCCTGTGTCTTCTGACTAATCAATCCCCACTGCAATAACCAGAGGCGGCGCGACGTGGAATGAAGAGGTGGGCCACAACTGTCTCTGAATTAGTCCTCGCAAAATCTTGTGTTTTCCTCTACACCTTGTCCTGGTTTTGATTGAGTAGAAGTTTAGATCCTTCCTTACCCCCTTTCCTCCTCCTGGCCCAACATTTTCTAATTCTAGCGCCGCCCCTGAAGTAATAATGCGGTGGGCAAAAGATCATGCATAGCCAGCTCTAATTCCGATTAACGAATGGCGTAGTTGACAAATGAAACCATGCAACTTCAGCTATCACACCACGGTGAAAAACAACATTATCGACAATACCAGCATTACCGACAACAACAACAACAACAACAACAACAACAACAACAACACCAACACCAACAACAACTTCTAGAGAAGCCAGACTAATAATGGTGAAAACTAGAACGGCTGCTTATGCACAGTGGCGTAGCGAGGGATTCATGATTGAAAGAGTGGGGTCACACGAAGGGCACGATATTTCATCAATGGGGTACTCATACACAAAAGAAAACACCATCTGGGGAGTTCGGTGGAGAAGCACTTGGAGGAGAAAAGACTTTGTTTTTGTTGATTCGGGGAAAGGGGTGGGGGTGGCAGAGACCCGCAAATCCTTTGTCTGAGTGTGTGCGTGTGTGAGTGTGTGTGTGTGTGNTGTGTGTGTGTGTATAGATAGATAGATAGATAGATAGATAGATAGATAGATAGATAGATAGATAGATAGAGAGAGAGAGAGAGAGAGAGAGAGTGAGTGTGTGTATTATGTGTGCGTGTCTGCGTGTATGAGGAGGAAGGAGGCGGCACAACGCTGAAGAAAGAATAAACTTGACTAGAGGACTAGACTCTTATCACTGAGAACGTTTGGTCTCTTAAAAGCTTTTTGTGTGTGTGTGTGTGTGTCTATCTACATTGCATATCTTCCTATGTCTTTCTCCTGGTCTCTCCTTTCCCCCGTCTTCCCTTATCTTAATTCTTTCGCCCATTTACTACGTTCTTGTCTACATGTATTTGCATCCCAACAATCTATCTCTCGCTCGCCATCACTTTCTGTCTGTAAAACAGGAGACGTTTTTATCATGATTTTATACATCAGCTTGTCTAAGTAGAGTTGGTGTCTCACTGTCTGACTGAAAAGTGCAAAATGTTCTCAGCCAGTCAAAATAAGGTTTACGTTACTAGACCAAGAAAAGAGGTCGTATCATGTTCTGAAAATGATTGAAGCCATTTCGTATCAACTAATATCAACGTTTTGTTTGTTGTGAAAAAGAGAAATGTACTAAATATCCCATTGCACAAGTTACCATTGTCAGCCGGTCGTCGTATGTAAGGTCTTTACGCAAGCTGATTTCAAAGGGCTGATCTACATTTGTCTGCTATAATATGTGGGGTGCCAAATTTCGGATGGAAGGACTCCGTACCTCTAGAACCCTTGGGTTGAATTGTGTTGCATGGAATTATGAAATAGATATACTAATGGTATTAAAAAATTACAGTACGCTTAGAATGAAAAATATGAAGTATAGCTGAGCATCTGGAGTGCCACCGAACGGATTCAAGGGCGTTAACATCAGGAAAATGACCCATTAGATAACAGTGAAGACGACACAGGGCTGAGTTACCTATAGATTACAGTATGTGGCTGGCCAGACAAAAGTTCCTAAATTTCAAAGTTACACACTTCAGTAATTCGAACTGTATGTACTTGAATTTTAATACAGATGAATCGTTTGTGCTAACTACAAAAATTTGAAATGCCTAGTTGCAATGGGCTGAGAATTACAAAGGCATGTCTAAGAATAGCATGCCTGTTGTGCACTAAATACACCGGTTCCGGCAGGTCAATTTTTTGACATATTATTAGAACTTGCGCATTTACGATGGGACCTCTAACCATCGTAAGCTTTACATTAGTGCCTGGGTGCTGAAGGCATCCATAGTAACATTAAGTATGCAGAGCTATTGTATTTCTTACGATAGTAAGAGATTCTATCCGTAATATTTTTAATTGTTTTGCTGTGACAAAAACTCAAACATGCTCGATTATAGATTATATCGGTCTTTAATGTGGCTTAAATTTTATATCAGTTTGGTTTGAACTCTCAAAGTTATTGCTTATGAGGCAAACCCTTCTTTATTTTGTGGAACCCGGTTTTTTTTTCCTGGCCTTGAGTCAATGCAGTTGAGCTAAACATTGAAAAGAAAAAAGAAAACCCATTAACATTATCAGCTGCTTGTCTCCTTCTGAATAATCTGGTAAAAGGGTGAATTTCTCCTTTCACACAGTAATATTTGCTGATGGCGTTAAATACTGGAATTAATTCAACGATCGCTCATAATGACGACCTCTCGTGTTGTTGTCCAGACTGGGCTCACATTCATTCTGAGTACTCGATACCGAATACTTGTTAGTGAGTACTTGATAAAGGTATCACGAGTATCCGTTTTGGAGTTTCGAGTAGGTTGACGCTTTTCCTTCTAAAGGATTCATGAATTGTTATGACTTCATAAGGATCAACATGCCCCTAGACAGTAGTACACAGTGTGTATTTTCAGCTATTTTTCTAGAAAACAGAAATGTGTATTGTGGCTATAAAAGTGCTGTAATTTTGTACCAAATTAGAAAATCCTGTCGTATTTTCATTCGCGTTCATTATTTTAACGTTATGTTTGGATTCTGCATGTTATTTTAAACCATAATAGATACCACTTTACAAATTGCGTTGCAGTCATGGTGTTCTATTTAAAGTAAAGCACTCGATATTGGTATCGATACCCAGAAAAAAATACTCAAATGTAACATGGAGACCACAATGAAACACACGGCATTCTCCACAATAGTGGATTCTAGACCGGGTGGCGCCGCCTGTATTAGTCAGTGATGGCAGCGGGGCCGCTAGGGTTAGTCATTCGTGTCACGTGTGTGGTGTCCCTAAGCTTCCTAAGATTGTCGTTCCGCCTCAGCCGCTACAAGCCACGGTATGCGGCAATCAAGATGCTCTCGTTTATCGATTTACGCCAGGAGCCGTGATGAAAAAAAACCAGACTGGAGGCTATTCGCTGTCTTCTTAAAATAATTTTTCTCTTGTTTTGAATATTTCTGCACATTCTTTAGTGAAAATTTTAACGTTCAGATGATGAGTTTATTGCTATCCGCCGTCCTGACCTAGCTCGTCACGCTGTTCCGAAAACTTCTTTCTTTCTTTCTTCCTTTCTTTCTTTCTTTCTTTCTTTCTTTCTTTCTTTCTTTCTTTCTTTTTAATGTCTTTTGAGTTATTCTGATTTCTCTAATGATTGTGGTACTGGCTAAGACGTACAGACCTTAAATCTTGTAAGTCTAGAAAATCTGTGAATCTACGTCGGTCTCCCCCTTCCCCAAACTCACACATACACAAACACACACACACACACACACACACACACACACACACACACACACACACACACACACACACACACACACACA
>JAWQUT010000145.1:219920-249017 GCA_033807755.1 Ellobium chinense | reverse complement strand
AATACACACACACTAATGCACACACATACACACACACACACACACACACACACACACACGCACACACACACACCACACACACATACACACACCACCACCACCACCATCATCACTACGATTTAAATCAGATTCCCACCGCACATTTTCATACACACAACCGGATAGAAAAAGAAATGATGGGACAGAAACTCTTTTGAGATAGCAACCATTAATCATTAGCTGGAAAATGAACTGGAAGATAGGAGGGAACTTCTAAGGAATTGCTTTCCTCTGTTAACAATTACTATCTGATGACTTCGCTGTGATTTGAATGCGTAGTGCTTAGAGACCAAAGGATGTTCTATAAATAGTTGAAAAAATTACTACTACTACTACCTATACTACTACTACTACTATTGCTTCTACTAGTACTATTACTGCTTTACTACTACTGTTACTACTACTATTACTGTTATTACTACTACTACTACTACCTATACTATTACTACTTCTATTACTACTACTATTACTATTATTACTACTACTACCACTGTAACTAGTATTAGTACTTTTAGTAGTATTAGTCCTACTTCTACTACTAATAATGATCATAATAAAGATAATTATTTTATATAAGGCTTCATCCCCGGCAGGCTCTAGATAGACATTTTTCAGCCGCGCCGCATAAGCACAAACTCAAAAACAAAATCACATCTGGGCAAAAAAAAAAAAAATATTCACTTCAATAAGAATTGTTTAAAAAATGGCATTCGTTAATTGCCTATATGAACGTAAAACGTTATAGACAGTGTGATGTATAGAATGAAAAAATCGAAAACACTTAATAAAATCGGGTAACCATATAAATCATAAGAACTGTAAATCATTGCCTCCTTCAGAAATAACAAGCAAAAGCAGAATGAAGATGTGTGTGAAAGATGGCCGAAGGCAAATGAGACTGAAATGTCTGAATTTGAATAATTGAGTGACTCACAATAATAATGATTATATTTGTAATTATCATTTCTTCTGTTCGTCCGCATCAGCAGTTCTGTGTACGAAGCTCGGCGACGGTGGACTGGCTTGGTTTACTTGTTATAGCTGCTGCTGTTGTTGTTATTGTTGTTGTTGTTGTTGTTGTTGTTCTTGTTGTTAAGGGTGGGAGTTGGAGGTTGGGGGGGGGGAGGAGAACTGAGTAGCGAAGGTTGGGGCCTTGCAGGTACAGAAACGACTTTCAAAGTAGATTACAGATTGAGAAGCCACTCCTGTTTTCGCCTTAAGTCACCTGACATTTACATGACAGCCATGACAATTATTTTCAGAAATGCGTATAAATGATATTGTGGATGACCGTCACGATGATGAAAAACTCCAAATAGGGTCACCTTGTTCCAGGGGACGTTAAATAAAGCTAATTCGGTCGGTTGTGGTGACACGAGAAAAAAAAACGTATCATCCGTACGGAAACTTGGCTCGGTTGCATTATGCAAAGAATGAGGCAATAATAACAGATCACAGAAAACCCAGCGGAGCAAATGTCAACATCACACATGACACGCGTTCAGAAACACACTTCTGACATTTCAAAGAAAAAAAAACAACATATTATTTTGGTAAAGTTTACAGGGTGAAGAAATGCTCAAATTGCAATGCTTAAAACAATCAATGGAACACTTCCAACGTGAAATGTATTCTTGATAAGGCAGTTAGGCATTAACTAGGTGCTATTTATGTAATCGAGCGGAGTCTACATTGCAACAGAAATTAAATGTATCTAAAGGTTTCTTGACGTTGGGACTATGGCGCTAATTTACGTTGGAGTCTAACCAAAGTCACGAATTACTTTCAGGTATGGTGATGCCAATGGTACCTGGCATAAAAGCATGCAATTTTAAATAGTCTGTATAAGATCACAAAATTGGCCATAAGGAGGAGAGAAGGGGTTGGATTTGAATTCAAAGGCTTCAATAAATGCAAATACTTGGTAGACTCAGTTTTGTCACTGAAATAGAAACTGTAAAGTTGTTGCTTGGTGAGTAAGGTTACCCTGTTTACTGTGTGAAAAAAAAAACAGGATATTAGCCAGTGTATATCATGATAGCATGATTCACTGCCAAAGTTCTCAAATATATTTGGTCTTGGGGCATTTTTCTGTGTTAAACTTTGGAGGAAGACTTATGCAATATGTGTGAACAATATTTTGGCATGGGACTCTTTGACAAATTATTGAGGGATGTAAAACCTCATATAGTCAACAGTGAAAAAAACATTGGCATCTTACACCTTAAGGAGAAATAATTGCATTTACGCTTCTCTTACAGGTGACACTGAATAAAGAACTGTAAAACATCATAATCAATATCACCATCATCATCATCATCATCATCATCATTAAAACTAAATATGACTCTGCCCAACGACACAAAACTTTTTTGAACAATGTATAATGGATTTATACTATTTAAAAATAGTCAACGTTTCGTGCTTAGCACTTTTTTCAAGACTGACAATTCAGATATAATATGGACAAAGAAAGGCGAGTCATCATCATCATTATCATCATCATCATCACATCAAGCACAGCAACAACAATTATCGAACCAATACTCCTCTATTAAAAAAAAATATGTAATGACTGTCTACAGTTTACGCCTTATTTGTGTCATATGATTGTTATTTATCATAATCACATAATATGTGTTTTATATACCTGTCATAATAAAATGATGTCTTAAAACTCCGGTAATGCCACAAGTGAAATCCGCGTGACTGCAATGTGATTGCCTTGCACATGACAAGTGAGAGTAATTTTTAAAAAAATTGTGTTTGTTTTGTTTGTGTTAATTTCTTGCTCTCGAATCAAACAAGGAGTTAAATTTGTATTGCTTCAAGCAGCCACTAGTCCGCGTGAGATAAATACTAGAGAGCTTCTATTTAAAGTTCGGATCCTTTACGGACCATTTTGGATGAGATTGGCAAGCGCAAATGACATTTCTTGGTGTTAGAATCATATTGCACGTAATGAATTCAAATCAGACGTGAACTTCACAGTGATGGAGACGATCATTACTAAGCGGTGTATGAAATCTGAAATTCACACGACCAGCACTAACGAGAACTAGAGAAAGACACATGACAATGTAATTTATTAGTATAGACTTCATAATCATGGACAATGGAATTCACATAATCGTACTTTCAGCGAGCTTGGAAAAACGTTGAAGTTATACAGAGATTGGGATCAAGAGGTTGGTTTTTTTTTTTCTTTCGTTTTTGCAATAACCTTCTGAGAAATGATTTGATCCAGTAAAAAGAACAATGAAGTGGGAAATGTATCAACATTGAGCGGGATCCAGTGTATCATAACTGCTCATGCTGTGGGTCCTCAGGCCGGAATGAATTACAAAAAATACTCTGAAGTCTGAGGCGCGCGTCCATTGTCCTTCAGCGAGGCGATGGATTCTGACTCAGAGGTCTCCAATTTGAGGGTGTCTCTATCCTCAGTTCACTATTCTTTCTTTCTACTCTCAGTGTTTTGTCTTTTCAGCGACTGTGCTTCTCCTCTTCCCAATCAAAATCCCCTAGCCTTTGTGTGAACATCGGCTTGTAGCGTCTAGAATGATTTGCAGGGGCGCAAATCGTGAAAATGTAAGAACCCTTGACACGGGCCCAATAAGCCAAGTAATGAGATTTATGATTGTTATAACCCAGTTCAGCCATCAATTAAGCACACCGCGAGAAAAAGGAGCATTATAAATTGATCAGTTGATCAATATAATGTTCCTAGGAACTTGTCCTAGTCTATGCCAAGTATTAAAGGTGCTAGCAGGTTGGAATTGATAATTCTTCTTTCAATTATACATTACTCCCTCGCAGAAGGTGTGAATAGAGCTCTCGACTTGGTAAGTCAACCCCTGGGGATATGACATGCACGTTCTACAGGGTATACCACGCAAAAATACGACAGACTAATCAACTTTACATATACTAAGCAAGTGATGTCAGCACAAGGGGTACACCAGAATGCGTAACGATGTCAAGAAACACGCTGACCAAGAAATATAAGAAATTCCTGGGTAAGACTTTTAGTAGACTTCACGGAAGGAATTACATAATTATTTCCACAATGCCCATTTCATCAAGTGGGGTACACGAACAAAATAAGGTTGGAAACCTCTGGTTTAAGGCTATCAGTTTATTAACTAAGTAGAAGGGGTAGTTCACTACTCCTAGTGTGTGGTCATAACCCGAGACATCCTGGTAATATCAAGGAGCACATGGACCAAAGACAGACTGCGAACATTCACGAAATGAAAGGAATGCTCTGTTAGTTGATGTGCAGTTCATCAAGGAGAGTACGTGGCATTGCTGGTTGCGTCAAAGCGTACACCATCTGACACAGGCTAGGAACTTCTAAAATAAGACTTTAGATGGTAGTAAATGGTAGTAATGTCCCATATTTCCAGTCCGTCAAGAGGGATACGCCGACCAAAAAATGTGGGTTACCTCTAATTTGAAGGTCTTCAAGACCAAACGAAAGAAATATCCCCTTACTCCCAGTTCACCATGAGGGATACAAAGACCACTAAATGTTGGTAACCCCTGATATGATGCTCTGTAATACTGACCAAGAGGAAAGAATATCTCCTTATTTCCAATACATGAAGTAGGTTACGCCGACCAAGAAAAGTACATAACCGCTGGTTTAATGCATTTAACCTATTGACCGAACGGAAGGAATATTCCCTTGTTCCCAGTTCTTCAAGAGGGGTACACCGACCAAGAAATGTAGATAACCCCTGGTTTAATGCTTTCAATTTATTGACTAAGCGGAAGAAATATCCCCATATTCCCAGGTCGTCAAGAGGATTAAAGCTGACGGGCTATCTCACTCATTCAGTGCTGGCAGCTTTCCTTTGGCACAAACTAGATGTGCCAGGCTTTCAGACATTTGCAGAATGAGCAAAAGGCGAGAAATATTCCATTATGATTTAACGCTGATTGAAATGAGATGAAATAACATAAAATGAAAGCTGACTTGCATACATGCTGTTTTGTGAATGCTCAGTCAGTCATCGTGGACACACAGTGCAGTTTGGAGTGAAAGGATTGGTTTCAGGATTTATTTGAGCCAAGGAGATGGCAAGGTCTTGCTCTAGCTTTCGGACAGATTAACTTAATGAAAAAATGACTAATACTGCGTGTTAATACAGCGTGCCACACAGGAAGAAAAATAGGCAGGGCTTGGGACTTTGCATCCGTACTGCTAAAGGCCAACAACAACAACAACAACAACAACAACAACAACAACAACAACAACAACAACAATGAGTGACCAAAAAAAAATTAATAAAAAAAATTAATAAAAAAAAATAAATAAGAACAATAACAAGAACAACAACAGCAATGACCACAACAACAATAACAAGAACAATAACAGCAACAGCATCAATATTAACAACTTTGCTGATACGTCAAAAGCACTGGCATGGTTTAAACAAAATTGTTAGCTATTCTTCCCTTTCCTTTTCTTCCCTCCTCTCCCCACGCCCATGTGATATTATTGATCCTGTCTTTTCTCAACCTTTTAATGAAGCAGCTGCAGCAGTGCAGGACCTGAACAGTGAGCAAACTGAACCCAACGTTTGTACCGACTCTGAATTCATTTTCTCGCAGTTATTAGATTTTCCGACCAGGAGATGGCTTTGGCCTTCCCATTATTTTAAGCCATTTGAAATACCTCCCCCCCTTCCAACTCCTGCGACAATCACTTCTCTCTTTCTCTCCCGGCTTCTCCCTTTTCATCCCCCGTAACAGTAACTTCTTTCACTTTCTCTTTCCCTCCCGACTCTCTCCTCTCCATGTCTCGCGACAATCACTTCTCTCCCTCTTTTCCTTCCGGCTCCATTTTCTCCAACTCTCGCGGCAATCACTTCTCTCACTTTCTCTTTCCCTCCCGGCTTTCCTCTTTCCAGCTCTCGCAGCAGTCACTTCTCTCAGACTTTCTCCCCCCCCCCCCCCCCCCCCNCCTCCCCACTCTCGCAACATCGCAACAACAATAACTTCTCTCACTTCCTCCTTCCCGTCGGGCTCCCTCCTCTCTAATAGAACTCTCGCGATAGTCAACCCTCTGTCTCTCTCTCTCCTCCCCCATCATTCTTTCGTGGCGCCTATAACCCCTCTCCATTGACCCCATTGCCAGCAGGGTCGACCTCGTGTTTCAGAAATGGAAAAGTGAGACTGCTGAAATGTCATGTAAAGGTTATCAAGGGGCACCTGTTGTGATATTTTAGTGCTCTTTGTTTGAGTTTGTGACATAATGTTAAAGGCGTTACTTCCAACATTTATGTGACCAGGTGGCAGGGCATCAGATATATTTCCTGCAGGAAGAAGAAACGCGAGGAACTTAAAATTAAGTTGATAAGCAATTAAGTGGCAAATGTGTCACTGGGGATTTTTTATACTCGTTGTGAAAGATCTGTGGCGATAATCACCTAATACTAATAAAAATTGTGTTGTCCCTGCATGGAATCGAATTCAGGACCCTTAAGCTCTCAGTTTGCACATCGAGTGCGATAACATTACTTCAGGTTCCAGACTTCTAATTTAATTTGGACGAAAACAGGCGCTGTCATACACCACTGGAAGATAAATTGTGCAGCGAGGGCTCTAGATTTGTGAATCTGACCATATTTTATTTTGCATTCTTTCCTAATTTTGTAAGCTATATCTGAAGTTTGGGAAATTCGTCATGGTGTACACGTGTCCTTCTTTGTGGAACATTAGTGTTAGGGAAAGCAGTTTGCTTGTTTACGTTTTTCGATGTATTGGTCCGTAGCCTGAAAACGAAATGAAAGTTCTATAGAACATCCAATACGTTCTTTAAATGCTGCAAACTATATAAGAGGATTCTATTATTATGGAACTTCATAAAAGTGACCATAAAGATAATAATTCGCTGGTTTTTCGACTGAATATCCTAAAGGTATAATTTGATATATACACACACCTATACATCAGCGAATTCATTGGCTTGAAGAGACAACCCAAATTAATCTTTCGTTATCTTTATTATAAAAATGATAGAGTTACAGCGATTCAATTCTATATAATACTTGAAGGACTTGAACTGTTCCCCAACTTTCACTTGTATACCGTGTTTCACCTTTGACCCTTGAACATATTTCGACTCCTCACATTTACTACATAACATTAATAACTGTTCCGTTCTGCTAACGAAAATGTCATGACTATACGACAAAAGTATGTTATACGGGGTGCAATGACTGTTTTGGTTCCAACACGAAAGCGTTAAACAAATGGAAATAACGTGTTGAACGTGCACATTAGCATAGTTCACCTAATGTTAAAGCCATAAAAAGTTGATTGCGGTTGGCAACATTACCGCAATAATGAGAAACAAAACACACCAGCAAACCAACTGACTCTTTTTATCCTTCTTAGCTTCATTATCGTCAAGTGGCTGTTCTATGAATAAAAAGTGCGGTGGAATGGGGAGGTAACTGAGCTTTGTTATTTAGATAATTATATATAATAGATTGATTAATATTGATGAACGCCTATTACGTCCCTCTTCACCAGAGCACGGATTTTTTTTTTTCTCTGAAGTCCGAACACGATTTACACGTTCTCAGCTGAAGCCCACAATGTGATATGTTGCATACACTCAGTATAATTTTTTTTCTTTTAAAATTTTTATTAACTCTAACCTCCTGAGCCTTATTTTCTCCCATAGTCGCCTTCGAACCACAAAAGACGTAGCCCTCCTCCACCTCCCCCTTACCCCTCCAGAATAAAGGACCGTTTCAAAAATAAATTTCCCAGATTTTTAATACAAAGACTTTACTTCTATTACATGCCAGACGGAAGCTTTGCATCGCCATTTTTACAAGATGTTTTTACAGTAGGAACCTCTTCGGAACATTTAACCATGACAGTGTCACTACGTCCCAGTGTTAAACACAGATATATATTAGTACCCATTTTGCGCTACATTAACCCGTCAGCTGTAATATTTATCCGCCCAATTTGTAATTTTGACTCTGCTCCAGGGCTCGCCATTTTCCTGTCGTGGACTGGGAGCAAAGTGGATTAGGGACTTGATCCCCAGACATTAATGGCGCATTAATACACTCGTCGCCGACCAAGTTCCACGTGGGTACGCTTGGAGTTCGTGTGATGGTATTCATGCGCTCCTGTGATCAATGACTGCGCATGTCAAAGGGGGCAGGAAGCGGAAATGTCAGATGCCTACAATGAAACCATCAACAACGGGGCGCAACTAGTGAGTGTCCTTTGGGGAAAGGCACTGAAAGCAGAGGCGGAGAGAAAGGGAATGGCAATAATTTAGCCTCGTAAATTGAGATGTTATTCTATCATGACGTTTCTGGCACTATTCCGAGACTAGTGCTTAGTTCCAGTCCTGTTAGTCGAGATGAAATATGGTTTCCTATAGTCTGAGTCAATATTTGGTTGCATAGAGCATGAGCTGAACCTATCTATCCTGGACCTCGGAGAAATGCAGATAGGAATTCATTGGGTTAGAGCCAAAGTGTCGTCAAAGCTGGCGCTTGAAGATGCACTACTTGCATCTTTGTTTCTTAGCATTTTGACATTTTATACATATTATTATGTTACAGTTGATATCCATCAACCAACAGTTAATAGCCATCAACAATCAGCTTACATATTATATAGGTTAGAGCACGGATTAACAGGCAAACAAACGACTCAAAAATATCCATGTGGTAAGTTCAGTGAACAATACTAAATTCCGAAAATAAAATAAAATGTAACACATTTTTTTGTTTTTAATCATCAGTGATAAAATTTCAATGTTTCAACTTACATAGTGTTGAGTATTATATTAAAGAGGCTAATAAAGTCCAAGTGATATTAATTATTATGAATCAGAGACCACATACACGCTTCATCTTTCTGCTATTGTACATTAATGCTACAACATTTCCAATAGCTACAGTCGTTTATAAACGTCCTAGAACAAGCCTTTGGATAAAGTTGCTTTACCGTAAGCGAACGATCTGACAGCTTCACCATTTCCACATTAGGAGAATGAAGAAAGCTTATATTTACAGATAGTCAGGAAAGTTAAAAGCAAAACATGACTTTAGAACGAAAGTGTGCCACTGCTAATTAGTTTATAAAGGAACCTAATGACGGTATTGATTTTGATAGTTGTATGTTAGAGGTAAGCGGAAGTCATTTGAAAAGCTGACAGAAACTTGCAACGAACTTCAGCCAAAATAATAATCATTATTCTTCAAACATAAACGGTAAAGATACACTGTCTAGAGTATTTCCCGAAAACCTAAGGAAGTATTTTCTTGTCTCTGCGTTACAAAAAAAAAAACCCCAGCAAGACTCAGTGGAGATATAGGGAAAAATGAAACCTGTTCAGTTCCACTTTCATTAAAAAAAAAGTATATATATATATAGAATAGGAAGGAAAAGGTACAGGCAAACATAACATGAACCCTCCCCCTCCCCGCTTGTAAAGGTTCCACCGACAATCATTTGGTTATTGTCAACCTCTAGTTTCCACGACATGGCTCCTCGAACCCTGTGCAATGTGTTTGCGTTTAAGTGTCCACATCCATTTGGAAGTCAATAAATAAACAGAACAAGGATCGCTCATCAATCATTTAGCAACAAGTTGACGAAAACTTGGAACACTTTCCATCTTCCCTGCCCTCCCTCTCAAAAAACGTTTTTCTCCAAACTTATACTAACAAAATAAACAACAAAATATAAAAGTAAAAAACAAAACCAATGTTCTGGCTTTCCTCCCGACAGTGGTATTTTGGCTTTCCTCAAATTGCGAGGACATTTGACTTTCCACACCCTGCGCAACATGTTCGCGCCAGAAACACTTAAACAAAAACGTTTTAAAATCACTGGTTTTAGCTGTGATTTTAGCCACAAACTTCAACCAGAGATAGAAACAGGAGTGATGACGCTATAACTCTATGCATATTATGATAATATAACTTCACTGGCATAAAATAAAGTAAGTTTGCGTTGAATGACGCATACTATAAAATCTCTGTAACGAGTTTGCCTCTGTTCATGGAAAAAGTTTACTTATTATTGAGGTATACTGGTTTTCGAGATCCAAATGATAGTACATTAATAAATCAGCGGATGTAAATTCACACTTAATAACGAGGTGACCTTAGGATTGAGGTATTCTTTATCGAAGTCCATTGTATATACAAAACGAGGTGTTGTTCGTTAAGGATAATAACACTGTATAATATGTAAATAACATAGTAAATAACATCTCCAAGACGTCTCTTTTTTCGTTCTCCCAGTGCTCATTATTATGTTTTTATATTTCTCCTGAGTTTCAGTAAATTTCAAATTTTTCTACATTTCTCTAAAATTGCTGATTATGAGTATAAGATGTTTTCTAATTGTACTTACATTTCCTTAATTTTTGTTATTGCCTTAAGAGGTGTATAGCTTCAGAACTAGTATAATGTTCCATCCACGAAATCTCTTTTACCTAGATGTCTTGTTTATTACACGATCTTGCATGACATGACGTCTCTAAGACTGAAAGGAATGAAGAAAACTTGCTGTAGAGGCACAGACAGTAGCCTGTGTATCTGACATCCCAAAAATAATGTATGCGTACCAGGCTCACGTGCTGTGTATGTGTGTATGGGTATGTGTGTATGTGTGTATGTGAGTGTGTGTGTGTGCATGTGTGTGTGTGTGTGTGTGAGTGTGTGTGTGTGTGTGTGTGTGTGTGTGTGTGTGTGTGTGTGTGTGTGTGTGTGTGTGTGTGTGTGTGTGTGTATGTGTGTAAAATACCAACCATTCCGAATTCACTCGACTTGTTCACACCCTGTAACAACATGCTTGCTTCCGACCGCCAACATCCATTATTGAGTTCACACGTTCAAGAAGAATGGTCGCGCGCATCAATCTTTTAGCGCGTCCCTGAGGGAGCCCAAAACATTAGTCGTACATTAAGGCGTCAGAGGTGCTGGACGGGAGTGGGGCCGCCTGATCAATGTTTGTTTAAAGGGCTGGACATCGTAAGGTTCAATACGTTTTCCTTTAAGAACAATTCCACGTAAAATGATTCGATCGCTTGAAATGAAATTTTAGGTACGGCTGTATCCTTTGTTCATTCCTGGCAGAATGGTTGCGGCGTTGCACTCAAGATCTAAAGGTCGTGGGTTCGATTCCCGGCCAAGAGCGTATTGCAAGTGCCTTGAAGAAGTATTTCATCCATATTTTCCTCAATCCACCCGTGTGTAGAACGAGTACCTGGCTATAGGCACTAGAAAATATTATCAGAATAATAGTAATAGGTGCCTCAAATAGCAGTGGCACTGTATGCTTCCCAGAGAGTTGAGAGAGTTCTTGAGTGATCTGGCCTGCTGAAATAATAATTATGTGAAGTCGCAGTGAACACTACTAATGTTTTGGTAGTTTCCCGTAGTTACCGTATAGCTTTAACTAACATAATGAGTATGCATACAGCCATTGGTGCTGGAATACTGAGTGAGACCAAGGTAATGTTTGATAAGTTAAAGGGCTGAACATGACAAGGTTCAATAAATTTTTCTTTGAGAATAATTCCAAGCAAAATGTTCCGCTCGCTCATCATGAAACTTTTCCTACAAGTATATCCTTTGGCTTCATTTTGTTTGCATGAAAATAATCACATTTCAAATATCTTCGTGAAGGGCCCTTAATAAGTAACAGCTTACCAAAAAAAAAATCAACGATAACTGTGCTGGACATAATTGAGTGAGGCCAGGTCATCACTGAGAGGTCTGCATGGACATCAGTGGTTGAACAATTCCACTAAACATAGCCGATAAATGAACATATTGCTTAGGTTTATATCTCAGTTATCTAGAGGCCATTGTCAAAATTAAACACATATCTGCACGGTTCTTATTGGGTCGTAAGTGTACCTTCTCAGTTACTCATGGAACATATTCTGTGGAATGGCCCTTTTGGCAGATTGATAAGAGAAAACACAAAAGAACGAGAGATAGATAGAAGAGAGAGAGAGAAAGAGAGAGAGAGAAAGAGAGAGAGAGAGAGAGAGAGAGAGAGAGAGATGATGATGTCCAGCAGTGCGGATATAACAGTATTATAGCTATGGACAGGTGATAAAGAGCTTTTGCCTGTGAAGCTGATTATTATGGGCAAAATAATACGTGTAATAACATCACAGATAGAGTAATGCTGGCAATAATTTCAAGAGCGGGTGCAAGAAATCAATGCTTGCATTATGAGCAGGTTTGTCATGGAGAGAAAGAACAGAAGAAAAATATTTTTCACAAAAATCTTCATTTAATTTAAAATGCCGTAACATTTCAGGAGACAGCCAAAAAAAAATGCATTTCTGAATACTGTACTCAACTATTTTTCTTATTACATTTTGAAATCTCATTCTTCAGTTATTCTGAGAGTGAGATCTGAGAAGACCATCTCAGTACTATTTAGATGCCAGTAGAAAATATTAGATTTTACAGTATCTCAGTGAATCAGTTGCTTTAAGTAAATCGATGCATGACGTTGATGGTAAGGTACCGTAATTACTTCAAGTTTGCACACTTATATTCTTTGAATGGAAAATGGAGAGTCCGACGTAGCTATTGTCAATTTTGTAGATGATTGAGAGCTTGCGCATTAGAGTTGGAATCTCTTACATTGCAGCCTTAGTAGTGTTCAGCATGGAGATTCCATCGTTAATGCGCAAACTCTCAAGTATAACGAAATGTGTACGCATAGTATGATGTGTAAACTGTCGTGGTAAAATATAAGACTGTACTATCTCTTTGTGCTATGCCATCTTATCTGTAGTTTCCAAATGTGCTGTATAGGGACAAAGTCGAATATCTTAAAGAGTTACAGATTTGAACTGATATAAATCTGGACAAAGACAAAGCATATTATGTATCGTTTTTCGAAATGGTATCGGTAAAATCTACAAAACCTCACAGTTTCGTCATAACCATACGCGCTTTAACAAGAACATAATTGTATAACACATGTCGATGTCTGTACTACCGCCTGCTATGTACAGGCATCTAGTATTCCTATTGGCTAATGCCCACAGGAATGCAGAGGAAAGGAAATCTATGAAAAAGCCAGTAAAATACTTATTGTGGCAGGCGAACAAACTAAACCGCACATACATTTTTAAAAGGAACATTTCATTCAAACCTCATGGGGAATGCACGGTGAGCGACTTAATGATTTGGTTGTTTTGCGACTTTACAATGGATAATGATGTGGTTGACAGATTAAGGACGGGTTTTCACGCTCCATCACCAGCAGACCTCCTTAGAAATGCACGGTAGGCACCTTTAAGTTTTCCTCACGATCATTCCTCATTAGCCTAAGTCATGTTTTGAGGTTTTGAGAAATTGAGTGTTCTCAGTCTGTTGCTCAAAGCAAAACAGTGGGGCAGATGAGGTTTGGGTTGTAAAACTGAGATATAATAACAAGTCAAAACTCTACATTGTTTGATACAAATAAGAAGAAAAAAAATGGACGATTATAATAACATAAACAACTCAAATCATTAAACAACAATAATGAGTTTGGCAAATGTGGAATGAACGTGACCATGTGCTTGCTTCACGACTAGTTACAATGGATAATGTATACATGCGTATAGACAAATAAAGAAGCAACTTACCACAAGCCGGAACCAGCCAGCAGGGGGAGACAATGAGCAAGAAAACAATCCCAAACCAAGGAGAGTTCCGAAGGTCGTTGCAAAACTGGTGGGTGGGACGTTCTGACGTCATGTTATCCAATCGCTCCTACATCCCGTTCCCGTCATGCTTGTGGTCCACGTGCTGTGACGTCATGGTGTGAAGACTAACAAAATTGACTGGAAAGCCGCTTGTCTCAATAAACCCGTGGAGTCAGTGCACAATGATTTGATTAGGTCACGTTGACATTCATGACGTGGGGTCTTGTTCTGCAACATCAGTAAGACGAAACATGAATATTATATACAGATTACAAACAACAACAACAACAACAACAACAACAACAACAGCAGCAGCAGCAGCAGCAGCAACAACAACAACAACAATAACAACAACAACAACCTCTTTCCCTCCATAACTTTTTCGTAGTCACAAAAATATCCAATTCTATGTCCGTGGAAACATACCGAAACGTTTGGGATTGAACATCTCTAGGCATGTTTTTGAATTTTTACAGTATCGCTGAGAGAAGCGTGGCATTTCAGAGAATGCGCCTTCTACACACGAAAAGCTTTTTCCTTTGACATCTGTTGTGTCACAAGGGATAATGTTCGGTGCGTAGACCAAATGCTAGAAAGGAAGTGCAGAACCTTACAGTACGCAACTTTCATTCCCAACCATAAGTCTTAAGGGTACTTTCAGCAGACAATACCGTGCATTGCAGGGTTGCCCGGTAAAGTTTGCAGAGGAATAATAATACAACGATAGGTAAATGGATACGATGATGAATATTCCATCAAGCCTAACGCCTATACTAAATGACAAGAGAGGAAGCATAGACGATGTGATGTGATGCTAAATCACATCATCAAAAACAACCAGAAAGTCATTGAGTGGCTGACGCTGACCCCTGGAACTGTAACTTCTAGCACGATGTTTAGTACTGAACAATGGGATAGGCGGGGAGAATGTTTTTGTTGTAGACTAGTATTTAGTGTATCGCTGACAATGTGCGCTCACTAGAATAATTTGTCACGCTGACCAGTAGTTAGTCACAACCCAAAGTCCCGTTTCTACTACACTGTAGCTCAGTTTTACACTTAGAGAAACAAACAAATCTGACAGAGAAATCAATGGAAATACATTAGTAGAAAAGTCGAAATCGATAAAAGATCGAACCATTCCGCTAATCAGTAAATAAATGAATAAATGGGCGGAAAATGAATGAACGAACGAATGATTGAATGAATGAATGAATGAATGAATGAATGAATGAATGAATGAATGAATGAAAATTACACAGACGGAGCAAGGGAAAGCTCAGAAGAAAAAAAAAGGCTTGCAAGACGGAAGTAAAAATGAAAGAGAGAACTAAGAATCAATGAAAATGTTAAGAAAGTCAAACCGGAAACGAGAACTCCACTTCTTACCACTTCTTCCACAATCCTTTTAAATTAGAAGAAGGGTTCTCAACATGTGCTATGCTTACCCTAGTGATCATACGTTCGGCAAATTCTATGGGATTTGCGGGTCATGACCGTACCAACATAGCTGCAATGTGCCACAGAATTCCTGACCGACTTGATTAAGAGCCACGGAATGGTTTTTAATGGGATCCGCTACTCTTCCTTGTACAGTACCGTGGCGCGCATTGCCCTCTTCTATTTCAGTATACTGCAGTTTACAAGCAAAACATTGCCCACCAAAGTTCTAAAAGGTGCGTTTTTCTGTAAGTTGTGGATGGTGACTTTAGAAAATGTTATCACAAAATACAATCATTATTAATAAGCTTCACCACCAGATTTTACGAATGTATCTAAGGCACATTAATGCATGCCGTAAATTTACAGAGGAGTACTCAGTAGTTGTGTCTCAAGGACTAAATTACTTGGAACTAAGAGAAAGGGCTGATCCTCAAAATAATGAGAATTAGACTAAGAAAACTTCAAGGTCTCTTTAATGATATGAATTAATGTGTATTATATACGTGTGTGTGAAATCTGCCAGTCACGTAAAGACTCTATTTTAAGGCCATTTTTTTAACGATCACCACTCGTGACAGAAAGTACATCAACACTCTGGTGCACAATATTTTATGCAACAATATATACTAAATTCGAACAGGGCACCATGGTGATGCGCCAAGATTTACAAGCCTAAGAGTAGCGGATTCCTTTATTTAGGAATTACAGAATTGCTTGATGACGGGCACACCGACCAAGATACCAAGAAAAGTTGAAAACCTCTGATTTTCAGACTAACTCTAGCCTATATTTTCTATTTCTGTTCACTTCGCAGAAAATCTATCCCGAGTGGTATTTTCAATAATCTCTTCCTTGCCCCAGAGTCACATCCACCGTTTATAACCCAGGATACCACTTTTACGCAAGGAATTATGGGGCTTACACGCAAGACTACAGCGCGGATGAAAGGGCGAGTTTAGCCTGAATGCCCTAGTCAGCCTATGGTATATGAGACACTTATTCTGGTCTCAGCCGGCAGGACCAGAGGATTACAGTCACAGCAGCACTATGTCTGTCTGCCTTCTTCTCTTTCTCCTTCTTCTCCTTCTTCTTCTTGCTTTTTCTAACACTTTTCCCTTAATATTCTACAGTAATTTCTTGCACGTCATTTACAACTCCGCGAATTCCCAATCCATATAGTCGCAACACCCGTTTAAACGCGAGTTTTTATGCTAAAGAACACTGAAATGGATGGCCACAGCCTTTACTTGATATTTTCCCTTGCTCCTGAGGGGTTATGATTTGGCGAATTTGACTTTACTACCACTGAGACCTTGCTCACTGACGACGGACCATCATAGGAACTACATTGGTGTATCGGTGCTGAATGCACCCCTAGTGGCATTCAAACATGCAGAATGAATGTAATTCTTACGATGGTAAGACATCCCACTTTTAATGCACAAGCTCTCAAATATCCCTGGTTTGACTACCGATTCCATTACATTACGTTATGATGGCTATTCGTTACCATTCGTTATAGGCGGCGATGTCTTTTTAGTGATTACTAAAGAGAGCAAGGCGGTGGAGGATAGGGGAAGGCTGGTAGTTCATTTTAAAGGATAAATAGGAGGGCGCATGGTCAGCCTAGGAAGATGACCATGTAGTGCGTACCCACGTGACAGAGTACATTATCATCAACACCATTTACAAAGAAAACAACAGAAACGACATCATCATCACCATCGACAACAGCAAGAACAGCAATCACCACCGCCACCGCCACCACTATCACTATCACTACTACTACCACCACCACCACCACCACCACCACCATCACCACAAAAACAATAAAAACAAAACAACAGCAACAACATGAACGGCAAGAACAACTTAAGATGTAGATGAAAATACTTCTACTGTAAATATCACTGCTCCGCAGATGACAGACAGACAGACAGACAGACAGACAGACAGACAGACAGACAGACAGACAGACATCAGTCGATAGGTCTTAGTGAGGCAGACTGAAAAAAAACTAAGAGAGAAAACTTAGCAATAATTAAATTAAACCTAACTTTAGTTAAAATTATTGATTCTTAACTAGTCTAGACCAGAAAAGAAAACAGAAATGAAAAGAGAAATAAAATGAGAGAGGGGGAGAGAAAGGAGGGGATAGACGAGTAAGCCAACAAAATGCACTGGTAAATTTCATTTAGCTACAAAGACGAAGTAGGTGAAGAGGAAAGATTGAAAAGTGGAGGAAAAGAATCGTAAAATAGATCAGAATGAGAGAAGGTAGGAGACCTGGGATGGCATAAAAAAGAGTCGTAGATAATGAGATTTCCGAAGAAGAAATGGATTTTCTGATGGACTGTCATTCTGAACTATTACGTCGCTCGGGTGACGCTCAGAGGGGGTAAGTGAAAAATAGATCCTGACACGGGCACTAGCGAGGGTTGGAGATGAGAGATCAGAGATAAGTGAGGGTGACTGCGATGTGCATGGGAAACGACGAAAAAAATCTGAACTCCTTGCAGAGATGGAGCTGCTGAGGAGAAGGACGAGAAGAAAGAGGAGGGAGAAGAGATGAGATGGTATCGTAAAGTAGGGTAAGCGAGATAACACCAGCTAGAGCTGGAGATGGGAGATCAGGAGGAGTGAGCGAGAATGACCAGGACATGAGGGATGCTAGAGAAGATATCGTTGAGGAGAAGGGAGGGAGGGAGGGAGAAGGAAGAGGAGGAAGAGGAGAATGAGGAAGAGGAGAAGGAGGAAGATGTGGTTAGCACTAGCGAGGGCTGGAAATGAGAGATCAGAGGTGAGTGAGCATGACTGGAATGTGCATGGGAAACTACGGAAAAATCTGAGATATTTGTGAAGAAGGAGCTACCGAGGAGGAGAAGGCGCAGGAGGAGGAGGATGTAGAAGAGAATAAAAAGGAAGAAGAGACGATTCTCTCAGAGGAGTAAATGATACGAGCTTTTCAAATGACTGAAGATGGGAGACCAGTAAGGTAAGCGAGAAAGACCAGGATACGCATGGGAAACTAGAAGGAAATGAGATATACCGCAACATAACCGATGCACCATTCAATACATCCAGTATGTTCATCTGCACATCATACTTTCTGTGTCATTTTCTTTTGACGTATGATACACGGATGTAAGCTTAAAAATTGATAATCGGATGTGTATGGACTGAAAACGCTTTCCTCAAATTTCTAAGAAAGTTCCCCAAAGTTCAGTATTCATGAGGAAAATTTTACACTGCGCGTAACGAAATCCACGGATTTCAGGGATGGCCAGACCTTTTTCAATCTTAATGTTTTCCCACAGTTCGATAAATATCCAATGACAATTCCCAGATAATCTGTATTTGCACAATGTTTACTTTTATTCCTCAGATTTCCTCTTAAAGGACATACAAAAGCCTAGAATAGTGATAAAATGAAATTGGAGAAAAATGAACTGGCCAGAGAAGATGAAACAAATTGTGAGATTCTGTGTCATCCATTTCGAAAAGCTAACATTCAGCTTTCTCCAGCAGCGCTGCTCTTCTCATCTCTCTTTGTCAATACAAGCCCAATGTTTAAATACATTCATTAATGAGTGAAGATGAAAAAGCACACTGCAGAGTATCTGATGAAAATAATAAAGGGGTCTATGGAGAGATGGCAGACACGACACAAGAACAAAGACAGACGCAGAGCAGGTTCGGAAAAAGAAAAAAAAAATCAATGACCGAAATAGTAGGATACGTGCGACCGGTCAACTTAGCGCCGTAGCGGATTCGTGCGTCCACGACGGTATCATCCATTTGCGAACAAAGTCGTCCATCGTACGGGGAACGCGGAGAAAGTTATGGGCCTTCCTCGTATAAAAAGACGCAAGTGCAGTGACACTCTTTCAAAGAATCCGAAATTCAGTGTTTGTCTTCAGTAAAGAGCATATTGTGGCAGAGTCATTTCTCAGATTATTTACTCACTATGCACTGAGCATTGCCTACTGCAGGGGTTCCCAGTCAAAAACATGGCCTACCAAGAGGGCAAAACATGGTATAAGAGCTACTATAGGGTGCTTTAGATTGATCAATGTCTTGCCTTATGATAAAACATGCACCTCCTGTGTAAGCGTGGTCCTTACAGGATAAATAATATATAAACCTGACACGCCTTCTGGGAATGTTGAACACTCCTGGCTTAATGAAATAGTGACAAAGAGACAACATCTGCCTTAAAAGGTCTGAGAAACACGGTTGAGTTTACGTTCATCATTATTATAGTTGAGTCATTCTGTCGAAAGAACACAGAACTGCATAGGCTATGGCTTTGTTCGCATTGGAAGACAATGCGAACTACAGCTATACCGATCAGTGGTGGGCGATTGTTTTCACTACAGGATTCGAATATATATTGTAGTCTAAGAATATCAGACGATTCCTTTAGTGGTGGTAAGATCGTCTTCGTTACATTCATCAACAGCGGATTTCGGTAGAGGAGCTCTATATTGGCTTACAACTGTATTGCACTTGTCTACTGTGCATCGTCAGAGTCTACTGGCATGGACACAATATGAACGATGCAAGAATACCCACTTTTCAAATTTATGTTCATTTCCCCAGATCATCATTCAACCTAATCTCCATCGACCCCACAATCCTTAACTTAAACCTTTTCATGGGACATCATAATTTGTCGAATCGGATGTAAAATTCAAAGTTTGACATCGATCATCAAATTACAGTTTCCATAATGCATTATCAAAAAGAAGACGAAACAGAAAAACTCGATCACTTTTAAGTTCGATTTCGAATTCTCAAAATCAGGCATCGCCCTCCGTCCTCCTGGACACCAGCGTCCACCGTAACAGTGTACTACATCGCGCCCATCTCCGGAGCTTCAGACTGCCCATTAAGGAAGCTATCAGTCAAATGGTCGTTACTATTAGAGTAAAGGCCCCTGAGCCAGGCAGATGGCGTTCAATGAGCGCCTGGGGCCACAACAACCAATGGGAAATCCGCACTCAGATCAGTTGACCATTGGCCACTAAAGCCTCGAGTAATCGGTTTTGGGGCGATCCTTACTATTTCATGAGCTTGGAGGTCGAATGTGGATCTTGTGCGATGGTGGATCTTAAATATAAATAATGGACATGGGGGCCAGAGAGTACAGTCGCCGTCATTACAATGATTGGAGGTGTTCTCTTTTTTTTTCTTTCTTTCTTCCCTTCTTTCTTTCTTTCTTTCTTTCTTTCTTTCTTTCTTACTTTTGGTGATGACTTTGCATTGGTATTTAGAAAAATCTCAAACCTGGAAAAATGTTTGGAATTGAAGATCTCTAGGGGTTTATTTTTCCTTAAATTTTTGTTACACCGTGAAAACTGAGCAGCTGAATACTGCGTATTTAATATTTCAGAGAATGTGGTTTCTGCACGCTAAAAAGAGGCTATTTCCATTGTTATGTGAGTGCGTCAAAGAAAAGCATTTTTCCCGTGGTAAAACTAAATGTTGGAGAAGCAAAAATGGCAAGAAGCTCAACTTTCATATGCCGGTTCTATTTTTGTAGTATGCTTTCAGTAGGCAACATCCTGCATTGCAGCCTTCCGGGGTCAGCTTACACACAATATACACCAGGCTCCCCGTAACGTTATCATTACCGTAAGACCTCTCAGAATCAGCTCCAGATGATCAGTCCTTGTGCTCAAGTTTATTGAAAGTCAGGGGTTAGCGACCAGAACAGTATAACGAGTATGCTGGCTTATGAGTACGTAAGGTTTGTGACAGGGAGGTGCTAATGTATTTTCATCTTTAAGGTTGCAGGAACCAAACTGTAAAAGCCTCTTTGAGCCATTTAATAAGATTTTCTCCTCGGACCACAGGATCATTCCGGGATGGCCAAGGCTATCCGCAAGTCTTGTGCCACCAATAACAGTAATGTGTAACCACTGTGCTCAGATTATATAACTGTTTACAGTGGGGAAAGGTATCCTTCATTTAGAAATTTTACAGTTTTAATTTAGATGAAAAGAAGTTAAACATTTGGTCTTCTTTTGCAGATCACAGGCCTGCATAAATAAAATGCGCTGAAGCCTTTATAATTTGTAAAACACTGTCTGCAACATTTATTTCATTCCCTTCATTACAAATTCAGAATTTCATAATTTCATAATGATAATAATGATAATTTCTACACAATCTGTCAAATGGACATACTTTATACTCTGCTATTATTGATTCTGAATAGTCCATTTTTTTCCTACTAATCAGGCACCATGATGGAACTCACCCAATTCCACGGCGTCCAGATGCACTCCCAATCATCCCTGTCTCTGCAGTTCTCATTATGTCACAGTGACAGGACACTCGGACAGCGTCCAGGCCAGGGGACTGGTCAAGCCAGTCAATAATTAATGAGATGAGATGCGAAGGGGGATGGCTCGATCACACGGGGCCCTGGACATTAAGCACGTAATAGGTGTCACATTGGTCTGACAATCCACCAAATTTCCTGGACAGCAGACTTTGGGTGAGTTAAATGGGGCAGCTGTATATTTTCCTTAATAAGATGTCTTGTCAAGCCGAAAGATACAATTCAAGATATTTTATCTGTATCGCTTTCGACGGGTAGTGATAGTCACGACATCACAGGAAAGGGGCTGAACATATTTTGGGCGTTACACTAGCGTGACATTGACTCGCTTTTTTCTGGCGAGAAATGTTTAGGTCCCTTGACTGTCAAATAAAGACACTATCATAAGGATTATTTAAGATGGAAACTAGTGACCTATGGAGAAATATACCTCCCAGAATGTGATGTTGTGTTACATGAAAAACAGTTTCCAATATTTTACCCTCACTCTCCCAGAATCATTGTGGCGGGCAGCAATGGTCAGGCACTCTAAACAGTCATGAGGTGCAGATATGAAAGTGATTCATAGGTGAGTCATTAAGTTGTGGACTTAGATCACATAACAGGTTTGACGCTAGCCTGATAGTGAGCTACCTTTGGCGTGTAAAGTGGAGCCACTATTAAAAAAAACATTACTAAAGAAAGGACCAGTTTTGTCGAATAAGATAAAACACGAAGAAATCAATTCCAAATTTCCCTGTGCATGAAATGGTAGTTTTTATTTCTATAATTTTCGATGCATTCTAAAACCCGCGAGCAGCAAACACATTGTTATTCGTTCACTGACATTTTGTTGGCAGAATCAGTCGTGGTCAATATGAATCGGAATAAAAATTCTGTAAAGCATTGGCAATTTCTCTCGCAGAGCAGGCAGTTGGTGTTGGTTTATCTAGATTTATAATCCTTACGATTGGCAGGGTCCAGAATAGATAATGAGCCAGCACTTTTAATAAGTAATGAGACGAGATGGAACGTAAAATAGAGTTAGTGAGTCATTGCGACCTGGAGGCTGAACAGTGATCACATGATGGGTGCCACACTGGCTTGATGAGCAGATAAGAATCTCTCTCCATCCTCTCCTCCCACCCATCAACACACACACACACACACACACACACACACACACACACACACACACACANACACACACACACACACACACACACACACACACACACGCACACACACACACACAAATATTCACACACACACCATCCACAAACTCACACACTCACTCTCACACACACACACACACACACACACACACACACACACACACACACACACACACACACACACACTTGCGCCCACAAACATAGACACACACACATACTCAACAAACACACACACACATACACTGTTAAAGGCAAAATGGCAATGTGAGTCACTGAGCACTGGCTTACGACATACTTGGCGTGTCTGAGTCCCGTTAAGCGTAGTTTAACCGGAGGCCATGTTTGTGGTATTCATGGAACAGAGATACTTTAGTCCTAAGCCTTTGCCTTTTCTCCCATTACATGGAATAGGGAAGGGCTAAAGCTCAGGGTAAAATGGTGGTTTACAATAGCAGCCTCTAGAGACAGTGGCATAGATTGGATGGGTGTGTCTATGTGTGTGTATGTATGGGAAGAGAGGATAGTGTGCTCATCTCAATAAAAATATTAACATTCGGTGTCCCAAGTTTCTTATCTCAATCTCACCTTCCCTCTTCCCCGCAGCAAATCCCCACTCCTGCCCTCTCTCGTCCNCCCCTAAAAAAAAAAGGAAAAAGGAAGTTGAAAGCAAGCTTTCTGTCATGGATGAGTGTCCATCGACAAACACTATATTATGGCCTGTAGCATTTTAAGTTGCCCTCTCCTAACAAAAAACTTAATATCATTGATCTACCTCACTAAGAAAACAAAAACACTTATGGTTTGATATTCAAAACTACACCATGAAGAAGAAGAAGAAGAAGAAGAAGAAGAAGAAGAAGAAGAAGAAAAAGAAAAAGAAGAAGAACAACAACAACAACAATAGCAACAACAATAACAACTACGATATTGGAATGCTTGAAGCTTGTATGACCATAGTATTATATGTTTCTGAAAGTCCTCAAGTAACAAGCAATATACCCATTTATCATACAGATTTGCAGCATACCGCGGTGTATTCCAGACATCATGACGGCATAGAGGGTTTACAGAGGAATATACCGTACAATAAGATCGACGCTTTCAACGTGTGATTTCATCTCTCCGAGAAGCCAAGACAAGAGAGTGTAAGAAAGAGACGTAGGATGTTTTACATTGATGTAAAAATGGACGTCCAAAAGTCAGGGTGGCATTTTAGAATAACTTAGCTTTAGATACAAAACTTAGTTTTTGCTTTTTTTCAAGGGAGTACGACGCAAAGACTTAAACTGCACAGTGAATGTCCCAGATCATTATTATTATCAACCTTAAGTTTTTTTGTAATCATATTGAATTACGTCCATGACGTCTGTAGGCCTAAATATTTCTCTTATTAGACTGTTGATATGTCACTCCGTCTGTCTGATTATCTGTTCATTTATTTGATTTATCCATTTGTCTGCGCTGCAATGGAAAATAGATATCGGAATCTGAATAACGCCATCGAGAAATGAAGCTGAGAATGTCTGGCCACATCAAGTGTCATCGTTACTGAGAGAGCTGAAGATTACGAGGCAAAACCGGTGTGAACAAAATGATACAAAGTGATGAAAGCAATATAATATCCTCTGGAACATATGCACAAGAAAGGGAAACAACATGTAAATCTGGAGATGTTTATGCATAAGAAAGGCAAACAACATCTAGGGGTAGTTTAGGCATAAAAAAATATGCTCAAGAAAGGGAAACAACATGTAGATTTGGAGATGGTTATGCATAAGAAAGGCAAACAACATCTAGGGATAGTTTAGGCATAAAAAAATATGCTCAAGAAAGGAAAATAACATGTAGATTTGGAGGTGGTTATGCATAAAAAAGGCAAACAACATCTAGGGATAGATGAGGCATTAAAAATTATGCACAAGAAAGACACATATGTAGGGATGGAGCGCAGAAGTTCACGTCGACCTCTGCAACAGAGATGACATCGTACAGATAAAGATTACACGAAGATATTAGATCTAACACCAGTTGAACGGACATCACAATGTCAGGCAAAATGCCTTCGCTGCCATGATCCATTGACACGATTTTTATGCGGGAGCGAGAAAGGGTAAAAGAAAGGATATCGGATGAACAGGCTCGTGGACAGGGGCACGGAGACAGGGGCACCGGGACAAGAGGGACAAAGGGAGCATATGGGGCAAGGGGGGCAATGGGTTGGGAGGGGGCGGAGAATAGAGATTACTCGATAACCAGAGAGGAAGAAGGTCAAACACTGGCTCGGTTTACACGGAAAGTGTCACTCACGCCAATTTCCGATTCTCTGCAAATTATCTGCCACTCAGTCCGTCTGTCATTTTGTGGCTTGTCTTTGTCTGCTCGTGAAATGTGAGATGGAACATAACACAGTTGTAATCCATATACCTAATCCTCTCATCCGTTCATGTCTTTTTTTCCATTCATCTCCTCCCCCTCCTCCTCCTTCTTCTTTCTTTCTCTCTTTCTCATTTCCCTCGTTTCCCCTCTCTCTTTCCCTTTTCCTCTCTCTCTTTCTCTCTGCCCTTTTCTCTCTTAATTTTCTGTCTGTCTGTCTGTCTGTCTGTCTGTCTGTCTGTCTGTCTGTCTGTCTGTCTGTCTGTCTGTCTGTCTGTCTGTCTGTCTGTCTGTCTCATTCCGTTTCAAGCCTTCCATTATCTTGTCACATTCACTTAAGTCTGCCTTATCCATGTCATAATTCAGTGCTCCAGGTTGCTCGTGGCAATGATGGAGATGGTTATGAATATGTATTATATTGACTGGTATCAACACCTATTCTTTGAATGGATTTGCAAGCTTGAGCAGTGAATTTCTTTTAGGACAGACCATAAGCACACTGACAATAAACAACAAAGCATGGTGCGATATTTGACCCGTGAACTCTGACCATGGGAAGCAGTGCAGCTATTGTTTTTAGCCAACTCGAAAAACAACAACTGGCGGTTACACGAAACGTTACATAGAAAGTTTATGTTTTAAAATGTAATGAGCTTCTAAATAGAAGAAACTAAGGCAACCACGCAACTCCGCATTGACGAAAATTGTGGTATATTATTATAAGAATTCATGGATGTAGATGGCTTATAACCTGCATTATATAATATATAGTTTAGATCAGAAGATTGTCAGTTTGTTTTGTGACAGTGTTGTTGTAAATGTTTGGAAAATCATTTGATTCACATTTTCCGGACACTCCTAGTATGAAATTATTTGTGCTGTAAACGGTGTAAATGAGCTGGAGCAATAAACTCGTGTTCTTGCTATCATATTTTTCCAAAATACATTTATCTGTAAAATGGACGTGTGACGAAAGAAAAAAAAAAACAAACTTCTGTATGCCCGCTCATGGTTAGGGTCTGTAAAACGGCAGCAGTAGTTCTTGGTCCGTAAGGAGCTGAGAAAGATATTATATTATGTGGCCTGCTAGAGTTATAATAATGTGAGGTTGTCACACCTAGCATCTTTTGAATACGCTTCTTATAAATCTTATTATAATTTTAATCCTTCCTGAGCTATTTTTACTCACTCCATTATTGATTGCTCACCCTAACAGTAATTCTCTTTCTTTCCCTATTCATTGTCCCATTCGCTCTTATCTTATCTGTTCCTTTCTATCACTTCCATTAGCCCTTCCCTGTTGCTGTTCTTTTTATGAGTCTCTCTCTCTCTCTCTTTCTCTCGTTCTCATTCTCGCTTCCTTCTCTCTCTCTCTCACTCTCTCTTTCCTTTCCATGCTCTTTACCCTATCAACGTTAAAACCCTTAGCGATAAAAGCGTTCCAGCATCCAGCACTATGGGCAGCTAGCACACTCATGTCTTCTCTCCTCTGGAGAAAGTCTTAAGAGGGGACAGGGACGGTCCTGCATCCAATGTTTTCAGGCCTGCTATTCACAAAATCTACCTGCAATGTGATTGCAAGGGACGGCATGGGGAAAGTATCGATACTACTTTGCATACGGTTCATTCGGAATGGACTTGCCAGTATCTACTGTAGTTCAGACAAAAGGATATACGCATATTTGGACAAAACTCTTACTGAACCAATTATAGAACATGAAGTGTCAGGAAAAGCGATCTAAAAGTACACGTCATCTTTTATTGATTTTTAGTTGGAAGTTTCTAATTCAAATTCCGCAGTTGCTAAGCTGCTTGCTGCTGCTTGATACACACGAGCAGTAACTCGAAATAGCTCGCAGTAATCCATGTAGTCTACAATTCTGTGAGTGGAATGCAAATACAAAACGTCTTCATTAATTCAAATGCCATGAGAGGCGATAATTGTATTGCCTGCTGAGTTTGGAAATGTCACTAAAAGTGAACTGTAGTCTACTATAATATAGTAAGTGATTTCGGCATAGCACTAATATAACCAGGTTAAAGGAATTATTAAATACAAGAAAATTACAAATGTTTAAAGAATATACAGATAATAGTGACACTTAAACATGGCCTAATACTGAATGCATGACCTTTTGTTTTTCTTCAGATTTGTTGTCTAGCCTCTGGGCCAATGTATGAATGTAAGTATTACTTTCACACCAAGCTATATATTCTGCTTATAGATTTTTAATATTACTTGTGAAAAGAAAGTAATTGCTATTGTTAATGCTAACACAAAAGAAAGCAATCACAGCAAAAAACAAAACAAAAACAAACAACAACAAGAAGAGCAAAAATATTACAACCATCACAACCACCACTACCACCACCAACAACAACAATAACAACAACAACAACAACAACAACAACAACAAAAACAACAACGTAAGCAACAAAACTATGAGTGTTACTAAACACTGTGTAAAATAAGCATATTTTTCTTTTCCAAATAATAACATCCTATCAGTGTTTTCTTCTTCCTTTTTTTTTCATTACAGAGACGTGCAATATCGCCGAGCCATGACAGCTATCAGCCTCAAAGAGAAAGGTCGAATGCTTGGGCCTGATGGCTTTCTCAATAAAGATGACTCATGGCTGACTCGCCGACAGCACCATGGCTGTCCAAGGGGGTGACACCACACACGACAGCGGTAGCATCACTTGATGACCAACACCAGGCTTGGCCTTGTGTATAATGTATACATCTGATCCTTTTTAACTCCTTGATGCAGCCGATTTCTCTGCACGGTTGCGGCTTACGTTAACTTAAATTTTAGCATAATAAACCTAGAGTGAACATCTTTAGAAAGTATTCAGACGGGTCCACACTGACAGTGATGATGATGATGATGATGATGATGATGATGATGATGATGATGATGACGATGATTATAATGATGACAATGATGATACGATAGTTGTGCGGGTATGTATGGAATATTGACGGTGTGTTTTTTCTTTCTGCCTTAAGAGTAAACAGTACGCAAATCCTTGATACTTTCAAAAGGCATTCATTATATTACTAATTCCTCATACCCATTGGCTCTGTTAGTCACTATAATCCTCATGTTCTTTTTCTCGACAGGCTCTTGTGATGTACGGTACTGTAAAAGGTTACAGAAAAAAAAAAAAGAAATACAGAAAGCAAGAGTTTATTCCAGTAACAAACGCATTAAATGAGCTGAGACTTCTCCATTAGTTCCTAATACTCACTGTGCTGTTTGTAAAGTGAATGAAAGATGGTGAACATTTTTGTATATTTTTCTTGATTTTATAGAATAAACCTGAGAAGTTTAAAGCCCGTTCACTGTGCTGGTTCTAACAGCTTTGCGAGTGAAGCTGACTTGACTTCAGTGAAAATCTTTATCCATTCCATGTCTTTTCATTGAACTTTTATTTTCTCTATTATAATTTCAAGATAATGTTAATCTGTATCATGATGATTCCTTATCGTTTATCTCTGTGATATATCTCACATGTAACGGAAGGAAAGAACGACAGAGCAACAGAAAGAAAACAGAGAAAATAACATATATCCTGAGAGGCAGAGGAAAAAGAAGAAGAAGAAAAAGAAGAAGAAGGAAGTAGTCGTTGGAGAGAAAACCGTCGTTGCACTTAAGTACAAATACCACTTCCACAGTTGCCGCTGAAATACAAATGCCACCTCCACAGTTGCCCCATGCAAACTGATCCAAATGGGTGAAATTGCTCTGAAGGACCTCTCAAGGGGGCGGTGACGATTACTGAGTGTCATGTGACGAATGTGGAATATGAAATGAGTACCCGTTTCCTGTCGCGTCTTCCTTTCCATTTCCTCATCCATCCGATTCCTCCCTCACCCTTCTTCTGAGGTCTTTACTTTTTCTTCCCCCCATCAGCTTAATGACAAACACACAGAGACGTGTGGTTTTGGAAAAAGTCTCTGGAGTGGTGTTAAAGGAAAGATGCAATGTGCGTGCATTATGGCACTGTTGACAAGCGGA
>JAWQUT010000145.1:183781-209998 GCA_033807755.1 Ellobium chinense | reverse complement strand
GAACGTGGAAGAGCAGAGTAAGAAGGAGAAAATAGTTATAGGGCTCGTTTCCGTTTTCTCTCACGATCTCCGCCCCATGGCATTACCAGTAATGATATCTTTTGCCCTCGCGTAGGCTCGAAAAGGTTATGAGTTTAATCAAATCATTGAACCAGGGAAATTCCGCATGTAGATGAGCAACCAGTCAGAGAAGGGTATGCAGCCATTGGAGAATGGCTGTCGACGGGCGTTAATCTTACTACAGATCTTCCATTTTCAAATTCTGATCTTTTACGGACCCTAATGATGAGAGGTAGACATGCGTTAAAATAAACTGAATTCCCTGGTGTTACGATCATTTTACACGTTACAAACTAGAATCAGATGTATATTTCATATCCACTCCGTAGCATGCAGTATGATCATGATATCAGGAAAAGTACGGTATACGCATGGACATCTCCGCCATAACGGTCTGTAAGAGATCCAAATGCGAAAATAAAAGCTCTCTGTTATCTTGTTTACTTGGCTTCCACATACGAGAAACAAAAATGTCATTCCAAATTTCATAACGCCTCAGCATGACTTTTCGTAACTATCCTCTAATAAATATTAAGTAATTTTCTCGGCAAAATCATGTAAAATCGTCAGTAATTTCGCATTGTTATATATCATACGTGTCGCAGTTTTTATTTTTTCATTTTGGCCTGCGAGATTATTCACTGTGGTCTCTATCTTTCAAACCCACACAATCATAATTAGCTGTTATCTATTGTAGTTTTCTGGGTGGAGGGAGTGGGGAGGGGAAGGGAAAGGNGGGGGGAAGATGACAGTCACATTATGGTCATGTGTTTGTAGAATCAGCAGACCCTAAAATCCAAATGAAATTACAAACATGGACAATTGCTATTCAGCTGTGTTCTGGCCTGTACTGGTGTCTATGAAGGGTTGATTTAAGAGAAATTTCAAATTTTTCCCCATCATCATTGGTCAACTTTTAACTGCTTTGAAATTTCGAATTCCGTCGTCCTTTCATAGATGATGCTATTCAGAGTAAAGCTGTCGAGCATCATGTGAACGGATACACCCGTAATGTAGTTAGCCAATATCCTTTAAAAGAGCGGGAGCGCATGCTAGTCTGAGTAAGAACAATACTGGATGGCGTGGTTCATCATTTTCGATAAGAATAAACTCTGAAACTTCGACCCGTAGGATTCTGACACTACCATCAACCCGAACGAATTTGGCAGAGCAAGGTTCGGCGTCACTGTTCACTTGTCAGACGTAGAAAACTCCATTAGTAGTTAATTTACAGCGAAGTTTGTGCCGTTACTTCCATTCATGTTTTTCAAGGTTGCAGTTAAAATTTGGGATCGGAAATTTCCTCTTCCTTTCTTTGAGCAGTGTATGGCCATTGAATAGTGTATCGTGTGGTAAACATGCCTGAGATTTCACTCAATCAAACCCATTCTTTATCAGCTCTTGTATAACTGTACATAGGAGCACACATTAAAGCATTCATTGTCCTGTTCTGTTGCCACGTGCACTTAATGCTAAAAAAACAAACATGCAATAAATAAAATAATAGACAAATACAGCAAACAAAGGCTCCTGATGCGTTAAAATATATATGAAGTTACTGAAGGTGCTGTCATTTTCGGAGATGGTTAGACAAAATTAATTCGAACGGCTGTTGCTGGCCCTAGCAGTGAAAAAAACAACAACAAATCATTAACACCCTCCGCTTAATCGCAGTTTTTCTACTATGCTCTTAACGACAATGTAATCATGGGAGTCGCCTGTACTAGAAACCACTGGAATATTCGCGCTGCCACCGTCGGTCCACGTAATAAATATACAGTACGGGCTAGACGAGGCCAAAATGATTGTATTCAGGAAAAAATGATCAATGGTGCGCTGAGGATTGGGGTCGGGTTGGATGAATGGAAGAGTGTTAGCACCAGTGGTGTTCACCAAAACAAGCAAAGAAAGTGAGCAGTGTAATCTAGGTTAGTAGGGGCCTACGTGAGCATAGAGGGGGTGGCGGGTGTATGTGGGTTTGTGTGGATATTGGTGTTTTGAGTATGGTTGTAATGTTTTTTGCTTCTGTGTGTTTGTGTTACAGCATGTGTGAGCGTTTGTGTGGGATGTTTGCCCGAGATGCTGTGAGATGCTGTTTTTTGTTTTTTTTTTAATTTGGGTTTTCCTAAGCGTTTGTTTGTGAGTTTTTCCTTTTTCTGCCTTGCTACATAGCCTAGATCTAGTCTGTTTTGCACTTAAACTGTTTGATTATGTAGTAATGTCTCAGCTGAGCTTATAAATCATTAGCAGAGTGACCCCCTTCTCGCTCAGTTGTCGAATTTATGTTGGGGGTGAAGGTAGGGAAGAGAGAATTATCATTTGACAAGCAAAATTTTTTGCTGTGTCTCTTTGCTTCATAAATCCCATGAAAACCTAGATGGGACCTCAGTCTCTTTCCATAGAATAAAGATTAGCTCACTGGCAGCTCCTATCTCTTTCAAGCTCCTGATCCGAAATAGCGCTGCTTTAATTTAACCTAAACTGACCAGAGAACTGACAAATGCATGAAGATCAGGCCGCAACTAAAATCACTAAGCCCCTGGGAGAGGGAAAATATGACTTGAAAAATATATCATGTCTAGGCGTAAGCCAAAGCCAGGTAGGTTCAGTAGTAATGCCTGTGGTATAATCACGGAATAGGACCGATCTTGTTGCTAAACCAATGACTAAATGAACTGTATCAATGCAAGAGCGGTCCTGTCCCAGGAGATAGCCATGCCTGTATGTGACTTGGTCTAAGAAATCGTAGGAGTCGATAGGGAGTAATTTTAAGACCCATTTCCAGTCAACGGAGGTTGGGAAAGGATGACAGACTAAAGAAGAATACCGGTAACAACAATGATCAGGTCAGTAGGTAGGGGACGCCCCTGGTCCCCAGATCCTTCCGCCCATGCGCAAGTGTAATAAAAACCTAGAATCCTTGCTATTCTGTAGTTTGAGAGCCGCAGACTTCTACAAAACTGGGCCAGTGAAAAGTGCTGTGATCAATACTGTATAATCATCCCACACAGGAAAGGCCTATTAGCACACAAAGGATGCAAGTCTCAGTTAACAGAACGTATTCGATATCTCAGGGAAGAGTCAAATAGAAGACATTTACGTTCCAATACTTTGATTCACAAGGTGTGGTACACTTATTATAGACAAAAACAGCCCACCGCGTTTAATCACCGTTCCTCGGGACCATGGGAAATGTTGCTATCAAAGGAGACTGCGATTTTCCAATACATTTCACAATGCAGTTATAATGTGTTGCTATCTGACCGAAAAAAAATGTTACTGTTAAGTTTCATTCAGTGGTATGCAATAAAACGGAGTCATAGCGATATCCTTTAGTTTATACGTTATGTAATAAACATCTACGTTAAACACGAGATTACCACCTCTCTCTCTATCTCTTTCTCTCTCTCTCTCTCTCTCTCTCTCTCTCACTCTCTCTCTCTCTCTCTCCCCTTTCCTCCTCCCCCTACAGTTCGAACCTCCCCAAAACAAAACAAAAAACATCATCACCACGACGACCACCATCACCACTACCACCACCACCACTACCAACAACAACAACAACAACAACAACATAGCTACAGGGAACCTCGCATTTCTGTTTTGGGCTTACTTTTATATCAGCCAGGGCCATTCTGTTTAAGATAAGAGTGGAAACTTTATAGAGGTGCGGCATGAAATTGAAGCAATGAGTGGTGTCGCGTGACGTATCCAGACTTTTTATTGACATGAAGAAATCTAATCTGTATTATACAAATGGGCAGGGGGGACAGGGTGGGGGGAGGTGGGGGCATTGCACACTATTTTCGAACGCGGTAAACTCCCGAATCGCTGTACGTAAAATTGGGTCAGAACAGTCAACCAACACAAAATTTGATAGATGAGGTTGAGCGTCAATGTCATCTCAAAGAGAGTGCAATATTCCATTAGTAATAATTGTGCAAATTTGTGCTCCTTCCCCCCGTTACGCCGCTTCTACGGATAAGTATTTCTTTGTTTCGCATCGTCATTTTTCCTCGTCTTGGTCAAAATTTAAAATTTTAAATTAAAATCTAAACCTGTTAGCACCCTCATAGAAAAGTAAATAATGGCTCATTTGGCTCAGGAGAAATAGTAGATTTTCCCAGTGCAAAAGCATTTTTGTTGCGATTCGTTTAAGGTTGAAAAGTTACTGTACTCGACCAAGTCTGAAGTCTGAATTTGTAGAACCAAGAACAAGAACTGGGTATTGGGCTATTGGCGGAGTGGAAATCAACCCAGCCTTTGACGCAGATTATAACGGACATGTTGCATATGGGAGAAGATGCTGACCAGAGCAAGCAGCTAATATTACACGAAGCCACACACACAATATATATATATATATATATATATANATCTTTGGGAGGTAATTGATTAAAAAAAATAAACTAGGTGGTTTTTTTTCATTATAAATTGTAGATAATCGTATGTAGATAATTTGTTTACCTTTGGGAGGGGATCATTAAATAAATTCGGTATTTTATTTCCTTCTCCATCTATTACATGAAACCCCAGACAAATAAAAATGCGAATGGCTCACATAACCTTGAAACAAAAACTCAAAATACCCTCACAGCCTCACAGTCGTTATGCATGCACGCACACACACACGCCCTCACGCATACACACACACATACACATTTACACGAATCCACATGCACTGTCACGTTTGCCCACGCACACACACACACACACACACACACACACACACACACACACACACACACACACATGCACACACACGCGCACGCACACATATACACAAATACACTAAAATACGAGATAGTTTGCAAAACACATAGCACAGCACATCTGCGACCTTGGTAAGACTTTTAATGAAAATGGTACTTTGTGATGACAGAGTGGTCCAGGAGCATTCGACATTATCACGCTTTATACAAGTAAATTTGGAGAAAACACTGGAAGATAAAAGGCAAAGAATGTGAAAAGGGAGACAGACAGGAATCACAGCTTAAGATATTACAGATAGTTTTTACGACATACAGTGAGAAGAATTGTTTTATACAAGGTGGGCAAACAGGCAGACAGGCAGGCAAGCAAGCTAACAGGCTGTCAAGCAGGCAGACAGACAGGCATACAAACAGACAGACAGACAGACAAGCAATCGGGCATGCAGGTAGGCAGGCAAGTCAGTAGACAGGCAGGCGGCACGCGGGCAGACAGACGAGCTGAAAGACAAGCAAACATCAGTATCGTGACACAAACAGACAGACAGATCGAAAGAGTGAGACCTCTCATAACGCCATTAAACTAAAGAGCATAAATTATTCAGGGATTTTGTAATTATAAAAAGTGCAAATGCGTGAAAGTACCAGCGATGTACTGAATAATACATTGCTCATTACTAACACTACAGACTGATGGATTCCACAAAAATCATTCAGATTCCTGCCATGGACGTTACGTATACATCGGCATTTATTCCCTCATTATGTTAGTTTCTTGGTTGGTTGGTTTGTTCATGACATAATTATACGAAAATTACAAAATATTTGAATAGAACTTAGTGGAAAGGTCGGCTCCTGATCAGCATTATATTAATCAGTGAACATTGATGCCAATCTGAATTGCAGTGTAGAAAAGGGATCTGGCTGTATACATGCAATTACGTGATCTTGCTCAGTGCATGTTGATTTAATTTGTAGCTGATAAAGTTTTTGGGCAGTGCGCCCCGTCTAGCAAGTGTTTCGGCGATATCTTTCTCTGAAGATCATCTGTTGCCTCGCTCTCCGAGTAAGAGAGTTTCCTATTCACACTGCGTTCTAACTTCCGCGCTGGCAGTAACTACAAGAAATATCACCGATGTTTTACGGGTTGCCTATAGTTACCGCCAGTGGGCAAAGTTAGACATAATTGTGGCATACGGTATCTTGAGTCCTGAGTCGATGCTCATTCCGGCCTTGGCGTAGGTGTATAATATGTTTTATCGAGGGCTCCTCTAAATATTGCAAAATAAACGATAGGATCTCCTACAATCGCAAGACTTACTATTGAAAGCTTGTGCATTCGGTGGTATCTTTTATTGTCGTAGGAATTACATTAGTGCATCAGTGCTGACTGCATCCACTGTAGCCTTCAATATGCGGAGTTCATATGATTTCTTACGATTTTAAAAGATTCTATCATTAATGCATAAACTCTCAGTTAACTCGGTATGTTGAACGCTGCTAAGGATGCATTCAGCACCAGTGTACGCATGTAATTCTTACAGTGGTAAGAGATCCCATCGTTAATGCGCAAACTCTCAATTATCATCTTCATCGTTAGGCTGATATTTCACATTATAAAACACACTTGTCAATATCATATACTGTATAGACTTACGTCTATTAGCGACTTACGTTCGTCTATCCGCGCTTCCTTACAATGCTTATTTCTCGTGTTATTGTCTATCTAAACCCTGAGTTTAATTTAAAATTTTCGTTTCTCTGAAGTTTGTTTGTTGGTTTTTTTTTCAGTAAAATACCTTATATCCACATCAAAATAAAAGGATATACGGTATTTTAAATAAAACTCAGTCTTGCTCATGCAACAAAGAGATTAGAATGGTCCGGTCCATGTGACATTTCTTTCGTTCATGCAGAGGTTTCCTCGCAACACTGGGTGTTTTGATAAATTATGTTTGTTGAAAGTGTGGCTTGGAGCTGTTATCAACATGGAACAGTTTCTCGCAACGCCGGATGTCACAGTGGTACTTCGAGGCGCGCGCGTGTGTGTGTGTGTGTGTGTGTGTGTGTGTGTGTGTGTGTGTGTGTGTGTGTACGTGTGTGTGTGAAGATGCGAATTTAGAGATAGACCGAATATGTCACGGCCAAGGACCCCCTAGCTATTAAGGGGAAGGGGGGGGGGTCTAGCTTCAGGGTGCGAGAATTTTTTTGATGGAGAGACCAAGCGAGAGCGAGAACAGAGAGAGAGACAGAAAGAGAGAGGGAGAGAGAGAGAAAAAGAGAGAGAAAGAGAAATGAAGAAGGTGAACTCGCATCTGACCCTCACCCCAACGCCTTATGAACCCTAAATTCGTCCGTATGTGTGCTAGAAAAAGAGAATGCGATGGAGCAGCAATAAATAAAGAGTGAGTGAGAGAATGAGACTGAGTGAACGTGAGGTGAAAGACAAGGTAAATAGTGTATGATGTCACGTGACAAATAACTGGGTCAGCATGACCGCGCTAATACTAAAAAGTCGGACAACAGACTTTAAAACTGATTATAAAAAGTCGGACAACAGACTTTAAAACTGATTAGACCAGTCTCAACATAAAGAAAACAAACCTTAATGGAGCAAAATAAAACAGCAGATTGGAGCGGATCCAGTGAGGGGAAAAACGAAAACTGGAGAAAAAATGACCAGCATATTTCGGGCGGTGGCCAGCATGTAAACAGAAGCAAATAGATGGATTAGAACTTGCGAACGGCCAGGGCCCATTCTTTGGATTAGATGCAAATGTAATCTTAATTAAGCGTCATATTATCAGCTGATAACCAGAGCGAGGAGTAAAAAATCAAATCAAATAAAATCAAAACAAACAAACTGACAGGCTATCCCATGGATAATGAGAAATGCTAATGAAATGATAACGACAAGAAATGAACTGAGGATGAAAAAAATCAACACGACATCTCCTTCCAGAGAGTCCGTTTGAAATTTAAGAGAGATAAAGAAAAGGGTTCCAGTTAATCGAGGTGCAGGAAAAACAGGGACAGCTTGAGAGAAGACGGTCCAGCTGTCGATTAACAGACAGTTTAATAACACGATCATAATTAGCCCTCATATTTTCCGCTATCTTTCAACCACTTTTATTTTCTTTCTTCTTTTTCCTCTTTCTCTCTAGCCAGCCTCTTTTTTTTTCTCGCTCTTACTCTCTCTCCTTCATTGCTTTAGATACTAGAAATCTGTAACATTGAAATAAACGGCTGCCATTATATGAAAATGCAGAAAGTTAACGTTGTCAGCATTACAGCAATACATAATTTAATGACAAGAATCATCACTGAAACTGCAACTAACCATGTGCCATTCTCGGTTTTTTTTTCTTTTTAAATTTACTTTAACGTAAACAAAAAAACTCTATAGAAAAGCAACAAAGCATTCTAATTAAGTCATAGCCTAAACGTCTAGCTTCATTTTCAATGACAACTGAAGATAAGTATTTCAGCTGAATGACTGTAAAACATAAACTGATAATGTGAATAATAACGAGAAGAGAAGAGAAGAGAAGAGAAGAGAAGAGAAGAGAAGAGAAGAAAAGAGAAGTGAAGAAAAGAGAAGTGAAGAGAAGAGAGGAGAAGAGAAGAGAAGAGAGAAAGGGGAGGGAAAAGAAAGAAAGAGAGAGAGAGAGAGAGAGAGAGAGAGAGAGTAAGAGAGAATATATGAATGATGAATGAAAGAAAAAAAACATGAAGAAGCAGAACATATTAAGAAAAAAAAATACATGTAGCCTACTTACGAAATCAGTAGCAATGTCACATGTTCGTGGCGTAGGAATCCAGGTAACTGCGTCAAAACACTGCTGTCACAACTCTATAACCTTTAGTTATTGACACACCTGCACGAAGAAATTGCATACAATTTACCTACTAAACATACGGTTACTATGGTTCTAAGTTTAACAACTGTAGTTTCGATAGCTCCAATCTTCGCAGTTCAGCTGTAGATTTAGTCTCATCTTTCATCGAAATTTCCTTTCTGGTACATGCTAGACAGCTATATTTTTTTACCACTTCGATAGCAGTTAGTGCCTACTATTTAAAGTTGTCGAGTGTGTAGGGGTATCCCTTTAAAGTTTTATAGTTGTCTTCTATCAGATTCACACGATGCGGGCTGGGAACTTTATTCTGATAATTAAATCACTTGCTTTGTGTCTTTGCCAAAATCGAAGTTGAGTGTTTTCCTTAAATTGTCCTCCTTTGTTTTTCTCCCCGTCTAAGAGTACCGACACACTCTAAATTTGTCAGGGGTTTTTATTTCGCGATGTTTTTCCGTTCACAAGACCAGCCTCCCTGCCTAGTCCACACGAAGTGTCTCCAAGCCTATTGAAACCACCGGCGTGACATTCGCGACAACATCATTATCGGCATCAGCAGCGTCCGCCACCCGCCACAGCAGCATCAGCAGCAGCAGCAGCATCGGGAGCAGGGGCTATGGCTTTTGTAGTCCAATGTACGAGCACGCACGAACTCACTCGCGCCGGCAGTTGTTGTCACTGTGGTCCTAGAGCTGCTGGCCCCCGTCGCTTATTCCGACACCGCCGCTACGGCTTTCTACATCGTCACCAAGTTACGGCAGCGATAGCTCTACTGACTGTGTTGATAGTTGCCACTGTGGTCGTGTGCTTTTACCCCTACAGCGAGACTGCTTTTAAATTGCTGTTTAAGGTGGTTGTTTGATTTCTACGTTTGTCTTGTTATTTCTTTTGTTTGTTTGTATTTGGTCTCGTCACCTTTTGTATTATTCCGTGATGTGTGTTCCCCTGTGTTGTAATAATCATTTTGTTGTCATTCTTCTCTTCTTGTTCTCTAGGGTAAGACTACAGTCCAAAAATTTGGATCCTTTAGTTTGAGAACGATGTCAATGTCTTGAAAACTTTAATTTGAACTTCAATTTTTCCCTTTAAACTAGTCGAAGCACCCGCAGATTTGCAGGGGTTTGTGTGAAGAAAACAACTATACACATCTACCCATGTATACTGCTCCTCTTTAGTAATAAACGTGTTAAAAAAAGCGTCACTGTTAGTAAGTATATGCTGATGAAAAGAACAACAACCAAATGTAAACCGACTTTCCTTTACGCCAGTCCCCTTTAAAAGATCAGCTATATGTGAGGAATCTGGCCATCCAAATGCCAACTTGGAGGCACACAGCACAATAAGTAATGACGTCATGTGAATAAACGCTAATTTAATAAGAGTGGAATCGGTTATTCCGATATGAAAAAATCCTTTTCCTACAGATTCAGCAACAGGAGAAATAACTCTGCGATCAAGCAAGGGTCATCCGCAGTACATTTGTGATCCATGCAGTAATTTTGAGCGAAATCGATGAAGAAAGGAATCCACACAGTGAGGTTTTTTTGGTTTGTTTGTTTTGTTTTGAGTTCATTTCATATATGTGCGTGCGTTCTTTTTTTCATAATAAGATTTACCTACCACGACGTTGAAGCAAATTGGGAAAAAAATCCTGTAAGGAAACCAGGCATTTGACTTTACTCAGTCTTCCACGATTTTTCCCAACAACTTACGAAAAGCCATTTAACCCTGCGTCAGAGAAAAATTCCTACGGGTGGCAACACTGGCTCCTCTGCGCTCCGATTCTTAGTTGAGTCGTTCCCGGCTTCCCCCCTATTTTCACTCACTCCCACCCTCGCCTCGTCTAGCCCGGCCGTGCGAGACTAATTTTCACTCACGCGTCAGCGCATTCCGGGTGGATTTTGCTCGCTCCCTCATTGTCTCCGTCCGCCCTTGATCTGTGTGTAGAATGTTTCTTTCTTTTATATTCTCTCTTCCCTGACTGGGACCTCAGAAACAATGCCTGTACAGTAGTGGTCTAGCGCCATAGGCAGAGATGAAAGGATGTGACGACATGGGCGGAGATGATGGGAGGGAGGAACTGGTGTGATGAATAGCGGAATGGGATGGGAGACGGGGTAGTTAATGATGTTTTATCAGACATTCTCCTGAGATACAACTTGCCACTACCATTCTGCGTGCCTCAATAAAAAAAAATACAAAAGCAAAACGCATTTTCATTACCAGATGCAATATCAGTTATACTAATATAAAAATACTACTACTAATACTGCCACTACTACTCCTACTGTTACTACTACTACTACTACTACTATGGCTACTACTAGCACCACTCCTGTTACTAGTTTTACTACTACGGCTGCTATTACCACTATTGATACTACTACTACTACCACTACTACTATCACTAGACCACTACTACTACCTCTACTTCTACTACTATTCCAAATGGTTCTACGACTACTACTTTAGCCATTACTACTGCTACATCTGCTGCTATCACTCCTATCTCTGCTACAACTACTGCTTCCATTCCTTCTTCTATAGCAGCAACCAGCTACATCATAATATGCTACTAATTCATCACAAACTAGAGTAACACAAAAGCTTAACACATCCAAACTCCACCCTCCCTCCCCTCACCTGTTCACTGACATGGCGCCGCCTATGACTAAGTGGAGTGGAGGCATAACGGTTCGATTGTATGGATTAAAAACAAAGTTTGAATCACTCCAAGCGGCGTTGTGTTCAATCAGTGTGATCGATGGGGAGCCCGGTACAAAGCATTGAGGTGTGAATGGCCCAGCTTGCCACGGTGTATTGAGATGGGAGTTTTACATGCTATGAGACAATTGAGAAGCAGGCATGTGGAACCTTGTATTTGATTGAAGGATGAAAGATTGTTGGCAGAGATAAACAGTCTAATCTGTCAAGGGATTCTGGGGTTGAGAGGTTTACAATGGTGGAGAGATTCGAGTTTAAGTTGTCATAGAATATTTGTAGGCAGGGACGGATTGACATGGTGCCGGACCCTGAGCCAACAAATGTCACGAGACCCTCAATGGGCCACTGTCAATTATTATGCATTGCACGGTCACTTGGGCATTGCAAGCCACAACTCCGGCAATCATTACTTAGGCTTCGCCACTTTTCCATTGTCAGAGGGGTGTGATTGGCTGAAATGGTCTGTTACACTCGCATTAAATTGTTTGCTAACGCAGCATTAACTTTCGGAAGCGAGATCTATTGACGTGATCACATACTAGCAGGTATTGGGAGAGTCATTAGAAAGCTTTTATTTTCAAGTTCGGATTTTTTACTGTCCGTTATGACAAAGGTAGGCGCAGCATATCGTCGGTCTTCGCATAGAACTAGGCAAGTTCATATATGACGTGTAGTCAGCCTGGCCGGTTACATGCGAAGACTGTCGATATGGCACTGGTGGTGTAATAATCGTTTCGCACATTCTGAAGAACTGTAGTTTCAGATGTGAATATCACATCAAGTTCCTAACCTGCAATATAATTGTAACACCAGGAAATATGCAGATAAAAGATAAAATCAACCTTTATTTACCCTGAAGAAAATATGTTTTACATGCCATACAATGCTATGTATTTCATTCATATATATTACAACAATTCACATAAGCCATAATGCCACAGGCGTATGCCTCTTTCAGCCATAACAGTCATAAGAAATCCAATCTTGAGATTATAAGCTCTCTGTTGTACTATGTCATTTTACAGATCTTTCATAGTCCACCTGAAAGAAGCTGTAATTAAGTCTGGGAAATTTCAGGGAAGATATAGATATGCTAGAGGACTTTGATACTTAGTCTTTCATGTCACAGGACTGAAATGAGCTTAATTACATTGTCAGATCTCCCAGCTCCCACAAGATTTTCATCAAAGAGTCCAACAGCAGGTTGGCTATTTGGCAGTAGGTATTAGTTCCCCAGAGTGGTTGTCCTATTCGGAGACTCTCAAATGACCCAAAAAATAATCTCCCTAGACGAAGAACACGAAGGATGAGCCACGTCAAATAGTAGTAGGCCTATATCACTGAGTTTGATAAAGCTGGATAGATGCACCGATAGCAGGGGTCGGGTGAATAGACTGACCAAATGAAAATAAGGAAACAAGAAAGACAGTGACTTGGACAGAGTAAAGATGGCTGTGATTAGTTGATGAAGAAAGCAAAGGTCAACAGATGCCCAGCTAAGCCGATATATTTCACAACCTGATTAAAATCCAGAAAAATCCACTGATACAGAGCAATGACTCAGCTTTGGAAAAAGGCTTCAAGACATGAAACTAGCAGAGGGCCTAAATATTTTATCGTCACGCATTAACGTGCAAAAAAAAAAAGAAAAAAGGAGTTTGGTCAGTATGAACCCATGTCTTCCCCTCCCCTCCCGCTCCTTCCCCCTCCCTTATAATAAAAAATCTGTAACCCCTGGATGCTTAAATACATAGCTCTGACCAGCTTGACAGTCCAACCGCTAGGCTGTAACATTTAATTATGTATAGCCGCCACTTCATGAGTATATTGAGCGGTTTGTCATCGTGACGTGCTGGGATCTTAACCATATATCGTGGATAAGTATCTACCATGAAAAGGTAAGTTTTCAATAGAACCAATAAATAACTGATTGTATTTTGAATTTTCTGTACTAAAAATATTTTCGTTGCCGTGGAATGAACGAAAACCACCTTGTATTGAGTGGTTTGGTTTTTGGTTTTTTTTTTGCCATTTACAGTGAGAGCTGTATAGATTGATGTCTGTGTGATTTTCAGGGTACGACACTTTAGTAAGAATAGTTAAAGGCAAACGTTTTTCGAGTTTTGGTATATCTTACTGGAACACAAAGCATTTTCACTTACGAGTTTGACTGACAACTCCCTTAGAGACTGACACAGGAATGAGCGCTATATAATTGTAATTAATTATTATTATTATTATTACTACTACTACTGCAGCAGTTTGAAAGCAAAGTATCGTAATGTCCTATACGAAAGTCTTGATGCAAATTAGTCTATAGTCAGATCTAAAACTTCACAAGAATATATTGCTCAAGTCACTTATCTTTTCATTTACAGTTACCCCATTTTGACACAAAATGCTCAGCCGATAGTCTTCTTAGGCCTACATATTATATTTTAATTCTAAACGATCGTATCGTCAGTTACGACAGTTTGCTTCTACTTTATCCTCGTTTTCGTTCGTTTTCACAAATCTTGGATCCTGCCAAGTTACGGGTATTATTTCTTGGCTCTACCTGATACTGCGTTATCCTAAGCGCGTCAGCATCGTGTTGTTGCGTCGCACGCCTCTATCTAACAAGGGTGATCCCTTGTGTTTACCTGGTGCTCATCAGTGCAATCTTATTATGACGGATTAAAGAGACAAGGGATTACAACATAATGCGGCCATAGGTCAGGTGTGTTCGGACTGAACACAATGCCTGTGGTTAAACCTCACTGATGATTCTTTGTACGCGTGCGTGGCTGGTATTCGTGGGGGTTATTTACAATGGAACAAAATAATACAGTAACAGGCCTTCCGACTATGCTTTTGTTTGGGTTGAAGAGAAGGACACCCAATGCCGTATGTATCGGAAACGGACACTTAGAACAAAGCTCTCAATTTACGGAAGAATCTTAAATTATTAGGTATTACAAACTGTAACATAATAATATGTACTTTTAAACCAGCAGAGTCCGTGGACAGACTGTGGGTCTGGAACCCCCTGGGATCATAATAACCAGTTGACTGTTATTTTTACACGACTGAAAAGCTTTCTAGACTATCAATACTACAAAGGGTCTAAAAGATATCTGAGAAGGGACCTCCTAGAATTATAGCCTAAGGAAAGATTTTCGCGCACCTGACCAGACATTTCCCTTGCTCACTCGCAAACCTCATTATTACTATTAACCTCTGCCTGAAATCATAATTTATTGTTAACAATAACAAAGAAAATCGAGAGAAAGAAGTAGAAGAGGAAGAAAAGAAGAAGATGATAGATGAGGAATAAAAAAGAGACGAAGAAAAAAAAAAGGAGGTTGAGGAATCAGCAGTAATTGTAGAATTAGCTGAGGTAAGGATATAGTAGATGTAGAAATGGAATTGTTTATGAAGTATAACTAAAAGATCTGTTAGTATTAGTAGGAGTAGTAGTAGCAGTAGTAGTAGAAGTAATAGTAGTAGGAGTAGTAGTAGTTGTAGTAGGAGGAGAGGGAGAAGAAAGAGCAGCAGCAGCAATAGTGGTAGTAGTAACAATATTCTATTGGAGGAAAGTAAGTATGTGTAGTGTTAATGGTAGTACTAGTACCAGCGCTGATAGCTGATTGAATCGGAACAGTAATGAAAAGTAATCAGATAAGATAAGAGAAGATAAGATAAGATAAGAGAGGATAAGAAAAGAGAAGAGAAGAGAAGAGAAGAGAAGAGAAGAGAAGAGAAGAGAAGATATAACTTTATTATCCAATTACTGAAAATTTGCTCTCACAGCATGTTTGACAATAATACAATATATTAATCCAAATACATAAATGATATCATTACACCCATTTACGACGACTACNCACACACACACACACACACACACACACACACACACACACACACACGTTACCAGCCACATCATTATATACCACGTTCAGGAACTGCTGCTTATGCATATGGCGGATGGTAAAAAAGATCGCCCGTGTCGCTCTCTATGTCTTCTTAAGTATAGTACACGTCCACTTCTTAGCGATCTTGTTATCTGATGGTACAAGGGGTGGGAGCTGTCTTTTTCAATTGATATGAATTTCTGCTTGCATGACTGTATGTATAAATCATCAATGTAATACATTCACTATTAGTTAAATGACAAGCTTTTTTTCATAATAGAATTGTTGAGTTTGTTCTTATCCTGCTCCCTTGCATTTCTTCCCCAGGCTGTAATACAAAATGAGATGATACTTTGTATAGTTGATTTATAAAACATGTGTTCAACATTAAATGATTTTAGTTTCCTCAAGAAATACATTCTTTTGTTTGCCTTAACGTGAACTGAGGAGGCATGGATGTGCCAGTCGAGTTTATAAGTGCAGTAATCATCGTAGCTGAGCTAGTCATGGAAAGTAGTTGGGGTTGTAATACAGAGAGAAGGACACTAGTGACAACAACAAGCATACCGATATCAACAGGACCACGCCATTAGCCATGGTAACGAAAACTGTAGAAGACATCCGTTACGACAAGGGACGCCAGTAAAGGATTACGACTTCACATTCCTCTACAGTTGGCTACTGTGAATAGCTCACATTAAGAGACCGATATTAAAAGCACAGACGTTTAAAGAAACACAGCCGTTGGATGAGAGAGAGAGAGAGAGAGAGAGAGAGAGAGAGAGAGNAGAGAGAGAGAGAGAGAGAGAGAGAGAGAGAGAGAGAGAGAGAGAGAGGGAGAGGGGGGGAATGAAGACCGGAAAGAATCGATATGGACAGAGGGCGGCCAAGATGAGCACACGGATGCTGCAGACTATGCCCGGAATGAAATAGTCTAATTCACAAAACAAATCAGAGCAATGCAAATAAGATCAAACAGACAACAGAAGAAAAAAAATGGAGGGAGAGGAATTCAGAAAAGGTATTGCTAAACATCAATAAACCATACTTTTGGAGAAGGGCGTACGTTCACAAATTTCTACAGCATATCATAATTTGACAGCTTGCGATGTAAGACACAGTGAATTATGACCTTATTTTACAATATACAATCTACGTGTGGCATAATTCTAGCATTGAAATGCACGAACAGCTCTAACTCATATCTAGCTTTATTTTAAAAGAAATTAATATATCATTAAGTATTACAGACAGCACTGCTTCACTGCCCATGTCTGACATACCTGCAACGCCGGCTTCTTCCACAACCCCCAACCATCGACAACACACTACACACAACATCAACAACACAACAACTGAGGAAGACATGCGCTCTCGTCCGAGAGGCGATGGACCGTCAAGAGCGTATTGCTCACACCTGATGAAGGGACTACACTACATTACATAAGATTTACAGATATAGTACGGCTTTGCTCTGTTTGACAGGAAAGCAGTGAGCACATCACTCTGTTCTCTCTTGATATGGGTTCTCACAATCTTCATACAATTACAGTATATACATTATAATATATCTCGTATATATACATTATAAGAACGTGGGAATGTATAGAGCGAAATTTTACAATTGTCCAGTTTTTACCAAAACAATCCTCTTAGAGCCTTGTATTATTGAATTTATGAGTCGACTCGACAGCCTAAAAAAAAAAATGCATACATAACTGTTGTAGAATAAGATTATAAACGGCTGTGCGAGGTGGAGACCTTATTAAAAAAGAGCGCTTTAATGAATGTGTGGATTGTAACTCTTTCATATATATAACAGACACTTTAAAGAGTCGAGTTGTATTGTATATTGGACGTTTCGCTAGTTGCCCCGACCAGTGAAACACCTGCTGTAAAGGGGTGGTCATCCAAATAAATATTATTATTATTATTATATAATATAATAATACTAGTATAATATTTATACACATATCTTTCAGCACATCACGTATACCTACCATTACCATACTTTCCATATTAGTGTGATGTATTATATTGCGTCAGTAACAGTTTTATAAAAGGTAGTCAGTAATCCAACAACACGTGAACATTTGCTCTTTTTAAGGTTTTTATTATCCACAACATATTCAATGTCGGTATCATGGTCAAAAGCAAATAGGGCAGCTCCAACAGTTGCAAGAGCAACAACGACGACAGCAGAAGCAACAACAACAATAACAATAACAACAATAACAACAGCAACAACAACAACAACAACAACAATAACAACAAGAAAATGACGAATGCGGTTGGCCAAAAAAAACCACCACATCAAGACGCTGAAATGTTTCCATAAATACTCTGAATAATTGATTTTGGTTGGCTGGACGTAAGTGAAAAGTGCAGCTAAACAGATAGTCGTGAGAGTTTGATTCTATTATTGTGAAGACTACCATTTCATGATGTGAATACAGGAGATTCACTTTTAGGTGAACTTTAAGCCTCCCAGATCCATCGTGATACTAAATGACATAACGTCGTGCTCGTTCCACATTAGTCTAATTTTTTTTCGTTGCTTTGAATTGTTTCGTATAATCTGATACTCCGTTGATCTTTTTAAACTATTAACAAAAAAATAAAGCTTTGTTTTGATGTTGTATTCTACATTTTCAAAGCCAACCCGCACCCACCTCATTATTTTGCCTTGGACAACAAGTTGAGATTGCTAGAATTCTCAAACCTCAAAAAGCGACTTAGACAAAAGTGAAATGACCATAACGACGATAAACTACAACGTTATTGTATCGTAATCTATGGGAACGAACTGTTTAATAAAATTTCATCCATAGACTCTGAAATTTAAGCTATATCTATTTCACTGGTATGCTGTAAGAAATCTTAAGCTAGCCGAAATCTGTAAGCTTCACTAAAACAGATGTGACAGCCTGAGAAAAAGAGGATGAAGATGAAATAAAGAAAGAAGAGGCTAACTGAAAACAAAATTGTGAAAGGACAAAGTAGAGGTGTGATAAAGACTAAAGAAGAATCGTGACATCTGAAGCAGAATTTTAGAGAAAGAAAACTGACAACCACACCAATAACCAATATTAAACAATAACAGCAAACAGAACAATACAATATTGTCAAGAGGACGCGAACTCACCACTTGAGCCAGACGTTATGAAAGAGTGTTGCGTTGATTAAATTCACCTCAAACGCTGCGGATTATCCTCTCTCGGTGGCAAATACCCCGCATTGCCTTTATAATAATCCCAGCACTAGAATTTATAGCCAGAATTTCCTGAGACGTCAAGCCAGCACGCCCAGTTGCCGGGTAGGCAGTCAATCAATACTGGCAGCCAACTTGGCATTTTAATTGGACTGTCCTGGCACGGGCTTGTTAGACAGAGACAAGAAGAACCCTAAAAAACATGTCATGTCCTTTTCCGAACCGTTTCCGTTCTGGATGGACCAGCATAAGAGGAGGGAGATAAGCAGGAGCCGGGGTGACAGCTCCCAGGATAAATAAAGAGAAGAGATTCAAGGGCGAAATTGCCCCAAAACATAATTCACACCATTCGCGGAAAGGGGATGAAGTGGGATTTTGATGGGGCGAAATGTCTTTTGAATTTGAATAGGAGTCTCGGAAGGGGTTTCCGTTTGGACAGCGTCTCCACGTCTATTTCAGGCTTATATCCGATAACATTATTATTAAGTTTTCTTGGAATGCATTCAGTTTTCACCAGCAAAATCGAACAACGAACAACATCGTCTGTGATAAAGATATTATATTATGTAACAATTTGTTTTTTCAGGTTTTGATTATAGCGTTTATGTCTGGATAAAGGTTTGTCGAACGATCTGAGCTATGGAGTAAGCAAAATATCTAATCATATCTGTTTATAAAGTATTTTTTGGTGATATACAGCACCCCCATCTTCATCAGCACGACAGCAGCAGCAGCAGCAGCAGCAGCAGCAGCAGCAGCAGCAGCAGCAGCAGCAGGAGCAGCATCGTTTTTATTCGTAGCCATTGCATGGATCACTGTGGCATCATAGACAAGACTTTGACTTTTATACTGGCCAATTTGTCTCTTGTTACCATCGTGATCTTGCTGAAATCCAAGTCTCTCGAGCCAGTCCTTCCCCTCTCTGCCTTCTTTTCGGCCTGTGAGTGAGTGAGTTGGTGAGTGAGTGAGTGAGTGAGTGAATGAGTGAGTGAGTGAGTGAGTGAGTGAGTGAGTGAGTGAGTGAGTGAGTGAGTGAATAAAATATCTTTTACAAAAGGAAGGACAGAGACAAGCAACACAGAAATACCTGAAAAAAAGGCTAAACATGCTATAGACTAAAAAAGATACAGGGATTTATTCTTGCACGTCGCCATCCCCTCCAGTGCTCATTTTCCCCAGGAGACAACGCTGATATATTTGGAGGATCATTTTTGTTCAAAATCAACAGCTGGAGGGAGAGATCGCTGAAGAAATGGAGGTAATCCTTGCTATAATGTGTAGCCATATACGGCAACATGCCAAAGAACGTTTATGGTTTGTGAAAGCTTGCACTTTTGACATGCATGCATAAGCTGAGAGAATAGGGCTACGTTTGTTTGGTCCTGTGCTAGTGGGATGTTGCGAAATGGACCATCCATGTATTCTGTGAGCAAAAGGTACATTTTTGGTTGGTGCGCGCCAGTGACAGTGAGGATGGCTGCACATCTATTTGAGGTTTGTAAGAGGTTTGTTGTCTTTTGTCAAAAGGGGAAGAAAATGTTCGCCAAACATCGAGGCAGCTATCTACGTTTTCAAATTTGTTAGTGGAACTTCTTATCAACGACCTTGTATCGACAGGAGAAGGCAGCAACAACCAACGGTGGTTTGTATGCTAATGAATGATGCAAAGATATAAGTATAGCAAACACCACTCACCAATCAGTGCATTTTTTTCTTGGTCCTTTCCCCATTAATGGCAGCCAGTCTGGCCTTTCTAGAGACTGATACTTCCTTTTCTAAGGATGGGATGTGGTCTCTTATTTTGACAAACTGCAGGGACCAAACAAACACAACCAGATCTTGAGAAGGGCGTACCTAAGATATGCAGTACTGAACACACCATAAGAAAAAGTAGACCAGTCTGGAGAGATGTCTTTATGGGGTCGTAAGCCTGGCGTCCGTGCCTGGCATAACGTGAACATTACACACGCCCGATCCGCACACAAGTTCAGTATAATCCTTGACAAGGGCTTAGAAGAACGAATGAGTTCGGCTCGTTTTGGATTCGCCGCAAAAATAATTTATTTTAAAATTGGAGCGTCAGTCTCAGTGGCTAGCCATGTTGCACAATTCCCACACGGTATTAGCTGTAGTCTGTAACTCGCAATGTTTGTAATTGTTCTTGGAGTCTCGTGTTGTGAATAAAAAACTATTGTCCAGAAGAATTATGTGCCAACAGGATCTTTCGATTTGCTCGGTTTTGTGTGAATCTGAAGTATATGTTTTCTGATTTTGTGGTATAATGTTCTAAGGATAGTCACGATTAGACTCTTGTCTTTTTTGTTTTTGTTGTTTTTGCTTGCGGGTTCATCAATAACTAGACTAGTAAGGCGTCCGGATCCATGTTTTACAGAAGTACCTGGTGACATTTGGCCCGCCTTAGCGGTTGGGCACTCTTGGTCTAAGCAATGACATAATAATATATATCTGTTACTATATATCTATATCATCTATATAATTATATATATCATCGATATATATCTATATCTAGAAAGAAAGATAGACAGACAGACAGACAGACGGACGGACGGACGGACGGACGGACGGACAGACAGACAGACAGACAGACAGACAGGCAGACAGACGGACGGACGGACGGACGGATGGACGGACGGACGGACAGACAGACAAACAGACAGACAGACAGACATAGATAGATAGATAGATAGATAGATAGATAGATAGATAGATAGATAGATAGATAGATAGATAGATAGATAGATTACCAGAAAGAAGCAAAGTGCTGGAAATTCATTCAATATAACCGCCATCGTCACCATCACTCTCTCTATCATCATCATCATCATCATCATCATCATCATCATCATCATCATCAGCAGCAGCATCATCATCATCATCATCATCAATAATTATTGAATGAAACTCACTACACAGGAAAACGCGGAATGCATGGGAAGAGGAAGTGAGGCTAAATCAAATCTAATTACATACACCAAATAATATTGGGAGAAACGAAGAAGAAAGAAGAACAAAAAAAATAAACGATCAACATCATCAACATCATCATCATCACCATCATTAAGAAGACATTAAATAAATTAAAAAGTTCTGTCGAAACCAATGAAGGATTATCATCATCATCATCGTCATCGTCATCATCATCATCATCATCATCATCATCATCATCAGTAGCATCATGTGCATGTTGGTGTGTCTGTGTGTGTGCGTGTACAGTTGCACAGATAACTCTTGAACTATTTTCATCCCACGCTGATGTCTCTCCACTGTTTTTTTTTTCTCTGTTTCTGTTGGCATGGCCCTCGGAATCCTGTTCCCTTGTCTATCTTGGGATGTTTCTTACATTTGTCAGTCCTGAAGAAATACCCATACACTAGACAGATTTATTTATTTTCAGTTAAATCTTCCAAACGTTTTGTGTAGAGTCTAGGTAAACTCACACACGGTTTCATTCATTATCATCATGACAATAGTCACCAGGACTATCGTCAACATTAAAACCATCACCAATACCACAACGACCACACCACCATCATCATCATCATCATCTCTACCTCCACCACCATCACCATCACCTCCATCACCACTCAAACATTTCTCTTTTGTCAACACCGGCTGACAGTGAAGACCCTTCTCCCCCGCCCCATCTTTCCCCAAGTCATATCCCTTCACGTGTCATGTTTTAGCTACTTCCTTTCTCATCCCTTGTAATTCAAATCCTAGACACTCTTTCCAATTTAAAGCCCACCACTAGAAAAGACACAACAACAATGTTCAAACACGGCTAATTAGACCATTCCTTTTCCCTCCTTTTTTTTTTTGTTTTTGTTTAAATTTCCACTCCGCAACCGCCAAAAAAATTTAATGGAGGTTACCATTCAGATTTGCACGCGCCATTATCTCGCCGTAAAGTCGGCATTATCTGAGAAAATTAAATATTTCAGCCATTCATGTGTCATGTGGCAAAACCTCAAAAAATGGGATTCCTTTGAACAATAGCTGATAATATTTCTGTCCTATTAGAACTTACTCAGTTTTCAATACAGAAAAAGAGAAGTATCGAAAAGAAATAACATAAGGAGAGCACAAAACAAAAACCTGACGGTTTGTGCATGATTAAAACGGGGCTTTTCCAAAAAGGTTGTCCTGCCAGATACCATGAAAATAAAATGACATCTTTAAGTAAGTAGGATCTTACCCAGTATTTATCGCATGTACAGTCAACTCAGCTTACTGGCACCTCCTCGAGAGCATGGAAGGTGTTGCGATTAAAGGAAGTCGTGGTTATCCAATGTCTTATTGTATGGATCATGTTGCAGTCATATAGAAATTGCGATTATCCAGATTGTGAGTAAGTGGAGTCGACTATATTTACTCGCTAGCGCCAAAGCAAGAAATCCATGTAAAGTATGCTTGAAACATAACTTCGCATGTTGCTCGGATAACCGTTGGAAAATTATTCCATGGAATTAAAGCTATTGGCGTTTTAGCAGAGAACACAAAATTATTCAGTTACAGCAAAATACCATTCTTTTTCTCTGTTTGCAATACCAAATATTAAGAAAAAAAATCCAAAAGGGAGAAAAATGTGAAGAGAGCCAATTATTTCATGCAGTTGACATTTCCCATAATGCCTTGCACTTCCGTCCTGTCGCCAGTAACCCAAGCACGCTGGTTTCCACAGATAATTGCTAATTATGGACTCGCGCTTGTTTTTCCACCGAATTTCCACTCAGATCCTTGAAAGCGATCTTGTCCTCTCTTCCCGTCCCTCTCTCTATTTTCTCCTCGCTGTCTTTTCTGTTTGCGCGGACATTCTTTTTTTTCCTCACTGTTAGTCTTTCCTTTTTTCCTCACTTTTCGCTTCCTCATTTTCTTTGCGTTTTCGAAATTGTTTTTAAAGTTTTTTCCTCTTGATCCATTAGCATTTTTGTTTTCACTGCCTCAAGAGAAATATTTTCCATCCATCCATCCATCCATCCATCCATCCATCCATCCATCCATCCATCCATCCATCTGATCATTCTTCGGCATTATGTTCCCAGAAGGTACACTCCTTACTGTATTACAGATCTTTGAAATAAAACCATCTTTGCTTTACACGTTCTATAGGTAATTAAGTAATCGAGTAATATAGTTTCAGATTTGTTTACTTAGGCCAAAGCAACCATATAAACTATAATGACACAACAGTTCGGGAGAAATGGAAAAACGAAGACAAAATATAAAACCCAAGTGCTTAACTTACTCATGCATTCTGTAATTGACATGTTTGTCTTTCTCTTCCCCTCTTTCTCTGTCTCACTCTCTGTCTCACTCTCTCATTAACTTCCTCTCTCCCTTTCTCACAACTCTTTCTGTCTCACTCAATCACTCCTCTCTCTCTTTATCTAATGTTAGCAGTTTTAATTGCAACTCCCACAACATCCCATTATCTCAGACACATTGATGTAATCTTACAATTACCATTAATTCTTATAATCTTCCCATTCTTCTGAATACGTACCACCCTCCCTACTTCTCATGCCAGAGAGAAAACTAACACTGTATCTGACCAGCAATCAACTGGTGCTCTGTGAGGCTAATCTCAATATTCCATATCAACACAGCATAGTAAAACTCATAATGGGCAATCTATTACATTCTCGGGGCCACTGTGGTTGTTATTCCCATCACCATTACCATCACCACCATCACTATCGTCATCATCATCATCTTCATTATCATCATACCGGCAGCAACGCCAGCAGCAACAGAAATACCCTCAGCGTCGTCGCTCTGACCACTGCAGCAATTACTTTTAAGTTAATTAACTGGATGTTTACTCAACCGAAGATTATTAACATGGTCCTCACAATATAATAAATAAATCACATTTAACTGGATTCCACAAGAGGATCATATACGCGTATTTTTCTCTATATAATTCATTGTCTCCAAGGACATGAAGAGCTTTTTTTCCCCACTGACATTTCAATGAAAATATTCAGCAGGCGGGCCGTCCTTGCCGTTGAAAATGATACTGATGATTAGGGACTAAATGTATCTACTTTCATTTCCCTTGAAGGCTGGAAGAACTCGTGCTTTGTATATTGACGGCTATACCCTTGAGATACTCTTCGGTCAGATTATTTTAATTACAGTAATATCTACCCGTGATATGGAGAAAAATCCATCATGGTCTTTGAGAAAAAAAAATAAAGAGATCTGAGACCATACATTTTTAAAAATATTTTTATTTGCTTCTGTACACTGGTTAGACATAGATTAGAGGCCAATTCCATGTCTGTCCTTCCAATAATAATAGAAAAACTCGTGCTTTAATATAGGCATATATGTTATGACTTCACCTTACTGAGGCCCGTTACTCAAATAAACTCAAAAGTAACTGAATGAGTCCACTGATATAGTGCTGAGAGTATATTATTCAATAACTCGTCATTAGCACCGGACGATGAGACTTGCATTCGTGCACCAGTTACGAAGAATTAAAAAAATAAGATATAGGCATATATGTATGCGTACATGAAGTTTCACCACCTTTCTATTCAGGTATTCAGGAGCAAACTGCCCCAGGCTGTACAAACCCTTGCCCATGACTGACATTCCATTAGGCAGTTCGATCTCATACTAAATGATAATATGAAAGTCATGTTTGTTGTCAAAGCCGTAAGCCACACATAGTGCGGTAGTTTGCACTTCTAACAATATCATGATTAATACCTGTCGCAGATCTAAAAATGAAACACAGCATCAATGAATCTACGATCTGGAAATTTTGTGTACTCGGAACCTCACATATTCATTATAATGCTTTGATGCCTTATCCTTGGTTTCTATCTCAATAAGCTTATAATTGTGTGTGTGTGAGTGTGTGTAAGTGTAGAAATATTATGCCAGTTTTGTAATGCGCTCGGTTTCTATTGCGGGGAGTGAGCGCAATATAAATGCTCTCATTGTTGTATCAGCAGTTCAAGCAGAACCTAGATTTCTCCAATCCCAATCTTTTGTATATCTGTATTACCTTTGATTAGTGAGCCCTAGATTTGGAGATTTTTGTAAAAACGAAAGAGTGAAGGAGGGGAATATCTATCTATCTATCTATCTATCTATCTATCTATCTATCTATCTATCTATCTATCTATCTATCTATCTATCTATCTATCTATCTATCTATCTATCTGTCTCTTTGTCAATTAGGCACTCTCTGTCTGTCTGTTTGTCTGTTTGTCCGTCCGCGTGTCTGTCTGTCTGTCTGTCTGTCTGTCTGTCTGTCTGTCTGTCTGTCTGTCTGTCTGTCCGTCCGTCCGTCTGTCTGTCTGTCTGTCTGTCTGTCTGTCTGTCCGTCCGTCCGTCCGTCTGTCTGTCTGTGTAGAAGGAAATTTGCGCATACAGAAGGAACATTCGCCCCTTTGGGGCATAGCGTGGAGATTCCAGACTGTACAAAGTGTTGGCCGCCATGTTGAATTGTCTATCGGGCATTGTGTCTCCTTAATCTGATCAAGGCGGAATGCCCTTTTAGCGCTGACAGTTCTGGAGAAAAGAAAATGAATAGCGTTGAAACCAGGATATGCAAAGTGTTAAGCTGCAGAAAGAACAGCTAAAAATCTCCGGTTCGGCGTGATAGCAAACCAGTGCAATTTCATAATTCACCAGATCCAGCGAATGAGAGTAGGGGAGAGAGAGAGAGAGAGAGAGAGAGAGAGAGAGAGAGAGAGAGAGAGAGAGAGAGAGAGAGAGAG
>JAWQUT010000145.1:159127-169393 GCA_033807755.1 Ellobium chinense | reverse complement strand
TTCTCTCTCTCTCTCTTTCTTTCTCTCTTTCTTTCTCGACCTCTATTTTGCACAGGCTTTTTTCCCCCTCCTTTGTGGCAACATTTGTAATTTAAACTCAGAGGTAAGTGAGAATGAAATAATGTACTAGACATCTCTCGTCCCCCAGACAGACGGACCTTGGGGACCACCGCTTATCTAGAAAACCCTTCTCCCATCAGACTCACACATACCTATTATAGATAGTGCTGGGCGGTACTTTCTGGTGTTTTTTGTTTGTTTGGGAGGAGGAGGGTGTAATCGCGCTTACTGATTATTTTAGCCAACAGCAACCGAATAATAATAATATATTACTCATGCCGATTACTTGAGAGAACTGTCGATTCTTTTCAACTTAAGATTTTGACGAAGCTATGGGGGAACTGCACAGACCTGCAACTGGCCATCCAGTCCATGGACCATAGCGGTCTTCAAGCATGACCAGGGAACACGGAAGCAGAAGAGGAACAAGACTTTGTGAAGGATTTGGTTTCGTTTTCAAGGTTTTGGACAGGGGACAGAGTCATAACTTGGACTCCAGCAATGCAGTGGCCTCAGGGAAAGGAGGGAAAAGCGGAATAAAGAAGAAAGAAGAAAGAAGAGGAGAGCTAATGCAGGACGATAGGGCGCCACCCAGGCGAAAATTTTGAGGAAGAATCCGCGATGACGTAAGGAGGTGGGGGGAAAGATTCCTCCACTCTCTCTTTTCCTTCCTATTTTTTTTCCTTGTTGATTTGTTTTGTGCAGTTTACTTTGTCTTTTATCAAAAATGATATGTCTAGAGTAACAGCATGAGAGTCCGTCTTAAAACAACAGGGCACACCATTTCAATCACATGTCGTTCTTAACACAACATGAGACTGCACATTGGGTCTGCATGGGTTTTCAGTCAATAACATGTGGGATGAAAGATTTTGAAGAGTTTTTCTTTTTCTTTCAGTTACTGTTTCGTCCACGGTTATAATAATCGGACAATACTGAATATTTAAAAGTAATCGGTTACTATGGAAGTTGCGTTAGTAATAATAGTATCGGTTACTTAACTCTCTGTTATTACCAGCACAGATGCGGATCGGACAGCCTAGACCCTTTTATTATTCCGCCCTCCTCCTTCCAGTTCCTCCTACAATCTCCCTATCTTCCTCTCTCTCACTTCCTGCAAACTTAATGCAGGAGTGAATAAATTACTGATTTGGAGACAACTTTCAAAGAGACAATTCCTTTTCCCCTCTCTTTTTCTCCGGGACTGTGCTATCCAACCACCCTAACATCCATTTGTGTGGAAGAAGTATGGTATTGGTGTACAACCACGAGACATCAAACTTTTTTTCTGCTCTCTATTCCACGTTCAAATGTACGTGAGAATACGAACAAAACGAGAAGAGAGAGAGAAAGAAACGGGAAAGAAATAAAAAAAAAACAGATAAGAGGGGAAAGATGCCCCCCCCCCCCCCCCCCNCCTTACCCCACAACTCTCCCCCAACAAAATCAGTATAAAGATAGGATATTGCACAAAACAACCACAGCATTCGATTCAACCTCTTCAATATAAGCACTTCTTGAAACATAAGAAAGAGAAGACACAAAAAAAAACCCAAAAACAAACAAACAAAAAAAAAGAGGAAATACAAAAAGGAAAATTTTGCGACAAATAAACCAATGGGCAAAACAGGACAGTAGTGAGACAATGCACAGAAACTACAAAAATTGATACAGCCATACTTTAAAAATCTAAATAATTCCACGATTGGAAAAAAAATATGAAAAGAAAATTATGGAAAAGATAAAAAAAGTAAAACACTAAGACAATACAGGATAAAACTTGTCTGAGGTTTTTGCCACTGATGTTGAAATAGAACGGTGGCAGACAGATGTGACTGATATCTGGACAACATTCACAAAATGCTTATCTCTTCTTCTTTCCCGTCCTTCTCTGCCTCGTCGCCATCTGTCTTTTTGAAAGGAAAAAAAAGATGCTTCTGATACCTCAAAGATAAGTCTCTTGCTCACGAGATATTTTCGACCCCCCCCCCCNCGCCCCCCCCCCCCTTTTCCCCGCCATTCAATCATTACAATAATGGTAGATCAGGGTCGTATATGGGTATCGATACTTTCTATAATTTGGAATTTTGATTGTCGATATAACGAGTCGTGTTCTGGAATTTCGATACCATTTAGATACTTCTGGTGTGAACAGTTATAGTTTATCTGACTACCTAGATTGCAAGCCTTTGCCGCTGTATCGAAGAATATCCAAATGGGATCAAAATTTTTACCTTGTGCTGAGTATAAGAATCATATTAGAACTGCTTCGATACGTATATCATGGAGGTTGAGAATAGCGATACTAAAAAAGTTAGGTACTGGCTCATTGCTTAAGGCATAACAGATATCTGGAGATAACTCCTTAACCAAGAGACGCTTTCACCTTCTCCCCATCCTCACACACAGACCCCCAACCCCCATTCCCCCTTTTCTATGTTTGTCCCTTTTCTCTTCTGTCATCCAAACACCGCCATTCTGTCTCCTCCCCTTTCAGAAAATAGATCTCACCCGTATCTAGGCAACAACCTCAGGACAAGTCCTGTATTCCCCTTCTTCTTCTCCATCTATCATATTTCGTCATTCTGACCACGGCCGTTGGAAGAATAAATGTTTCAGATATCTAGAAGATAACTTCTAGCCTTACAGATATCTTCCCTTTCCGTCTCCTCCCCACCCACCCCATCCTGCCCTCCACCACGCTCTTTCTATTTCTTTTTGTTTGTCCTTGCTCTCCATAACATTCCACATTCTGTCATTCCATCCTCTGTCCTTTCGGAAAGTAGATGATACTGTTTCTGTCCCATATCCTTATTCGTTTGGTGTTTTTTTTGTGCTTCTGGAAAGTAGAAAGTAGATGTTAATGATTCCCTCTCCTGTCCTATCGGAAAGTAGATTTGTTGATGTCATGCCCTGTCCCTTCGCAGAGTAAATGTTACTGAGTCCGTTTCCTGCCCTTTTGGAAATGAGAAGTTGCCGATCCCGTCTCTTGGCGTTCCGAAAGTAGTTCTGATCACTACTGTTCCATCGGTAAGTAGATGTGACTGATCAAGTGTCCTGGCCTTTCAGAAAGTAGAACTGATGTGACTGATTCCGTCTCTAATCCTTTCGGAAAATAGATATTTCTGATTCCGTCTCCTGTCCTGTCGGGAAGTAGATGTTACTGATCCCGTTTCCTGTGCTTTCAGAAAAGCAGAAGTTACTGATCCATTTCTTGTGCTTCCAGAAAGTAGAAAGTAGATTTTAATGATCGCGTCTCCTGTCCTTCCAGGAAGTAGATGTGACTGATCTTGTGTCCGGTCCTTTCGGAAAGCAGAAGTTGCAGATCCCGTCTCATGGCATTTTCGTAAGTAGATATTTCTGATCTCGTCTACTGTGTTTTCGGAAAGTAGATGTTATTGATAATCTAGGCGACCAAAAAACGGGACATCTGTCTTTGTCATCGGCCTTCATCCTCTTTTTCCATTTAAGCTATTTTGCCAGCCCAGACTACCTATCTTTTAAATACTGATGTTTCAGATATCAAGGTTCAAGGTCCAAGTCTTTATTTTCCTACTGGAACAATGTTACAAAATATGGGTAGTACAGATCACCACAATAAAATAAACGCATTTATGTCCCAAACAATCATCACGGTAAGCAATGATAACATGTGACATTATATTGCAAGTGATAATCACTAAACTAATAAATGTCTAGACGTTAAATCCCCAGCATTAGAGACATCTTCAGCCTCTGTACCGTTTCCACCATCTCCCATCACGCTTCACCCTATTGCACCCAGTCATTCGAATGTCTGGTCCTTTCCACTTAGGAAAAGGATAGATGCTCCAGATGTCTGGAAAACAACTCCCTAAACGAACTCCCTCCCCGTCGATCTCTCCCCCTTAGTCTTGACTTTGCCATCTTGAGTTCTACCTGTAGATGAAAATCTGTCCTATGCAACAGTGCAGAAACTACGGTAAACCTCAGAATAGGAAAGTGAAAGAACAAGCAGGAGTTCTAGTGTTAAGCTTTACAAAACAGCGTAGTACTATGTTGTAATTTTGTAAAGCATTGTAGTACTGTGTTGGGATTTTGTAAAGCTTTGTAGTACTGTGTTGTGATTTTGTAAAGCTTTGTAGTACTGTGTTGTACTTTTGTAAAGCTTTGTAGTACTGTGTTTGTCTTTTGTAAAGCATTGTAGTACTCTGTTGTGCTTTTGTAAAGCTTTGTAATACTGTGTTGTGCTTTTGTAAAGCTTTGTAGTACTGTGTTGTTGTGATATTGTAACGCTTTGTAGTACTGTGTTGTGATTTTGAAAAGCTTAACACCTTAGCACCTGCTTGTTCTTCTACTTTCCTGTTCCATTCAAGAGTCTCCTTCTGTTAGTGGTCAGCTATTTCAACAAGTGCCCATACCCAATTTATGACAAATTATTTTTCGTTTGCATATGTTGCCTTCACACTGTATGCTTACTCCGAATAATCGCAACTACTCGGATGCACGAAGAACAAAAAAAAAACGATTAAAAGAGGTTTGTTGTTATGCAATGATTTTACGATAGAAAATACAGATATTTCGTTTCGCTACCTTGTGTTGGCATTTATAGTTCCTTGGAGGGGTTGCTGTATTCGGGACTTCCAAAAAACTCAAGAACAATTTCCCTAGATGTAGAGCATTATCATGAGGGAAGAACTTTTGCTGTTAAGTGGAAAATGCGATGAAGTCGATTGCCGTTAAATGGAGTCGACAGTGAATGAGATAATAAACTCAGTAAGATTCCACACTATACATCATTGTGTTTTATTTTTACGACGTCTGACAGAACACTATCCATGGAACGGACCAGAAAAAAGATGTTATGGATGTCTGGCCAACAAGTCCCTCAGAGACACCTACTAAATTATCATGGCGTGCTTGTTGTTGTCCTGGCCTAAAACACTCTCCAGACAGCATCGTCAAGTGCATACACTTGATGGAATCAGGGTCACATGCCGAATCGGGGCCGTAGCCATCTCGCTGAAGACCCCCCCCCCTTCTCTTGCAAGAATGTCGTATAGGGGAGTCCCCTACTCCCCGTTCACCCTGTTCCTGATATTACGAGATTACGTTTTTGCTCTGTTGCTTCAACATTAACAGCACCAGTTTATGTAATATCAGAGCTAGAGGGTCCATGGCGCTCAAACAGATACGGAGAAAAGAAAGAACTAAGGGACTGGGAAGAGGTTAGGGTGGTGTTTACGCCCCTGCACCAAGTCCTTTCCAGACAGACTAGACAGATGCATTAATCCCGCTTTGCAAATGGGACTTTTCTCTCCTTCTCCCCCTACCCCAGAATCACTTCAGCTGTTCGAACTCACCCACCTTACCACACCACACCAACGTCTCTCATCGCATCCCTCATCCCCTCCAAACTCTCAGCCTCCCCTCCCCCACCAACCTCTCGGGGGATATGAGGGAGTAGAAACCAGGAATGGAATGGACTGCAGCAGTGACAGTGGTATATCGTGCAATCTATTACGACTGTCCAATACCAGACTCTGAGCAGCAGTATAACAGATCGTGTTTGAGATGCATGGATCATCTTCCATACCACGTGATCTTCAATATTATTATTTTGTGTTCTGCACATTGTTAACGTTACGTCTAACTCCACGAAGGGAGAGGATGGTGAGTGTCTAGAGGTCGGGGATGTGCAGTTTTTTAGGGAATGGGGGCCAAGGGGATGGCCTTGGCCCTGGGGTCTGTTCAAGTGCCAAAACCATTCTGTATTTTTTATTTCACTGTTCTGTTTCCAATCCCCGTAGGAGGTTGGGATGTATTCAGGTGCCAAAACGCAAAGAAATCTATTCTTTAAAAAGAAAACTATTGGATAATACCTCGTATGTTCCAAATCTCTGCTGTTGGTCGTATGAAGAGATGAAGTAAGAACAGGTGGTGGGAAGCTGGGATGACCCACCTGGGTAGGGGGCTAAGGTGGACAGGTAGACAGGTCAAGATTACAGCAGTTAACATTTGAACAAAAATGTATAAGGTTATTAGACCTACAGCTGTTGCCAAGATAGCTTACTAAACACGATCTCTTTTATACCGGATCGACTCAGAGGGTTTGTGTTCCTTTGAATTTTTTTTCTGAACCAAGTGAAATACGAAGAAAGGCACATAACAGAGAGTAAAAGAGAAGCGACAGAATGGTTTATCTTAGTGCCCGCTTCAGCGCTCAGACAGACTTGCACCGGCTCAACAACACACATTTGTAGAAAGAATAAAACAAGTATCAGAAGCATTTGAGGGTTTGATGGGGTGGAGGATAGGAGAAGGTCATTCTGGCGCTGACCACTTGGGAGATCCTCATTCCTCGTATTAATCTCTGCAGTGCAAACTTACCAAGATAAATGTAACAAGTGCGCGAGCTGTGGGTCAGCACGCATTGCAAGGTCCCCTCAGGCTTATTGTTCTGACTCGGGGCCAAAGAAATTTGCCGAGTGCTGTGAATGAGTGCCTCTTGTGAAGGTGATTTGGCAGCTGCTTAGCGAGAGAATACGGGTCTGGTATACTTTCCAAATGATGATTGCATAAAGAGTTATTACACGACAAGAATATTACTGTTGCAATAAAACCAGCGGAATGTCAATTGAATGGGAGAGCTGATAATTCCAAAGGCAAGCTCTAAATAATAATAGCATAAAGAGTTATTACACGAGTACGATTACAACAAAAGCAGCGTAATGCCAGTGACTGGGAGAATTGGGAATTCCAAAGGCAGTCAAAGTAAGGAAGGAGGAATACACAGGCAGGCAGGCAGGCAGGCAGGCAGGCAGGCAGGCAGGCAGACAGGCAGGCAGGCAGGCAGGTTGGCAGGCAGATAGGCAGGCTGGCAGATTAAGAACATTCTGGCAAAAGAAAGACAGACAGATTGAGGGACCATAACGAAGGAAGAGACAGAGAGGCAGCAGGGCATGCATTTATATTTGTTGACAAATACCTAAATAGACAGAAAGGCACGAACAGCTTCTGCAAACAGACCCTCTAACTGACACGTAGATATATAACCAACCAATCAAACAAGCAAGCAAGCAAGCAAGCATGCAAGCAAGCAACCAACCCACCCATGAACCCATCAACCAACCCTCCACCCCACCACTCCCCAACCCACCAACCCACCAACCAACAAACCAACCACCCAACCCACCAACTCATCCAGCAACCAACCAACCAACCAACCAAACAACCAACCAACTAACAAATAAACAAACAAACTAATACTTTGATCCACAATGCATCTAGTGGGGAAAGGACACGGACCATCTCAATGTTAGCGTAGCGCAAAGGGACTCTTAGCAGCTATGGGAAAACAACAGTGCTTGCTACGAGAAGCACTCATTTAATGATAATATTACCTGCCATGAAAGACACATGGGAATCAGTAGGGGACACATACATCTGACTCCGTCTGGTAAATATCAAACTACTTAATAACAACTTCTGCTTATCAAGAGTTGTTTTTTTTTTCAGAGTAACAGAATACTGTGTGGTGTGTAATAAAGTTACTGGGTGATGGCTATTTCCCGTTAATCATAACTTTTGCCCGTGTACCGATGACTGGGAACGTATAAAACAGCAAGTTTAATAAGCTCACTGATCATTCCCAGACCATGCTGGATAGTATATGGGCGGTCAAACTAACATCAACGTTCTAAATGAAGGGACATGCAAGAAAACTGCACATTCGTATTTTTTTCTTTTGGAAGTGGGTAAGTTTTTAATGTGTGTGTGTGTGTGTGTGTGTGTGTGTGTGTGTGTGTGTGTGGTGTGTGTGTGTGTGTGTGTGTGTGTGTGTGTGTGTGTGTGTGTGTGTGTGTTGGGAGGAGTGGTGGAAAGGGGAGGGGGGTGACAGCCCTTCCCCATCTATGCTACTGCCACCGAGCTACTCCGACTTCACACACATCCATATCGTCCCTCGAGCCCCAATCTCATCCATCTCTCTCTATAATAAACCAAATGAGACGCAATCCCACTAATGCACCAATGGACCACCAAAAGCAGCGACGGCATCCTCTCGCTAAGGACACTTCAGGGACAAGAGCCCAAAGCCGAGCTCATCTGTGAGAGAGACGATATTGGATTTGGCCAATGCTTTTCTTGAAAAGAAATGGCGTCTAAACTGATTGGCCCTCACTGGCATATGGAAATAGCTTAAAGGGGAAAATCTGCTACATAGGATTGCTCAATGTTCTTTTTGTGTTGGGTAATCAGGAGAATGGAGCTAGTTGATTGGCTGAGATGTAGAGCCCGTGCATGTGAATATTCGCCGTGTGACGATTGCACTCCACTCTGGATTCTCGCCCTTGAAACCGGAAATGAATTTTCCGCCATCTTTGACGTCATGACGATGATGCCAGTTTGGACATGGAATCTTAAGGAGTCAAGAATTCAGTTTTTATTAGAATGTGCATTGCTTACGAAAAAATACCTTCGAATTCCAAAACGCGAATAAAACGAGAGAATGTGTTTGTCTTGGTCTGCCCATCCCGCAATCCTCTCCAATTCCCCATTTCATTTATGTAATTAAGTAGTTAAGCTCTTTCCGGAAACGTTTGTATGGAGATGCTAATTTCTGCGCAGCCAAACTGATTCCTTATTCTTAAAGATTCTGCCTTCTTAGCCCATCCGCTTCGTCCGATTTGCAACTTCATTTCATTCCACGCAGGTTTCAGAGAACATGCAAATTTCCAGGCTGGAATATTTCTGGAGTGCTCTGTGAAGAACACAAGGGGTTAGGGGCACAGAGTTGTTGAAAGAAGAAGGACAAGGGGAGAGGGACAACCGTACAGTTGATACACCAGCTATGAAAGGCAGTTAGGGATCACTTTGAAGAGACAGGACACTCAGTGGCAATATGTTCGATTCTGCTCAAGCTTAATACTTTTCATATAACAAAGCGCCGTTAAAGCACAACTCAAAACATGGTACAGACAAAATAAATTCAACAAAGCAGTGCATTTTGTCTTTAGCTTTTACATTTGGGTCCTGAAACATACCGCCATTAAATGAAAGATGCTAGTAAGCCAATTACAATCAATCGGATTAGATTTTTCTGCAAATTTCATATGACAGTCGATAAATCCTTTCACTATTTTTTTTTTGTTGTTACCACAGGGTGTCACTGAAACTAAACAAAGTCAGTTGTTAATTAAATGGAGGCACAGACATCTCTTCCTCTCCCCCCACCCAAACCCCTTCCTCACCCATCCCCTCTTGTACCACCCACCCACCACCCACACACACAAAAAAAACAACAACTTCACTCATTCTACGCCACTAAATCTTGTCATAATAAACGAGGACCATTTAAGTGCAGAGCAATCAGTCTGGAATTTAAAACGAGTTACAGAATTCTTTTGAAAATGCAAATTAATGACGCACAGCGGGCTGTCAAATTCCACATGCAACTGAGTTCGCTATCGTTCTGCATGCGAGTTAGGCAGCCATTAGCGCGACCTCATTAAGGACATGGGTTTTTTTTCTTGCTGCCTCGTTGGAAGAACATGTTGAGAATATTGCATGAGGTGAGCAAGGTCAAAGAGTTGAACAGCTCATTAGGAAATACACCTGGTTTTAAATCCTTGTCAGAATGTTCTCGGGTTGTTTTTTCTTTAATCATTAAGGTTTTATGTAAATACATAAAGTGACAGGTATTGACAGAGCGCACCTGTGGTCCACTGCTCATTTCTCTAGAGATATTGTTTAATCGATGATGCAGGAGCGCCGTTTGTTATAAAGGCTGATAAGTGCAAAAGCAGCACTCGTTATTAAACTCAATTGTTAATGCAGTAGACTCCATCGGATCTCAAATTCCGCTTAATCTCATCATTTTTTCAGATAACAACAGAATACCGTAATTTTCTGTTGTTTTTCTTTCACTGCTCCCACATGGTGGCAGACAATACAACAGAATCTTCATCTTATAAAGACAATAACTAATATTTTTCAAGTAGCAGTGGTGTAGCAAGAACGATTAATAATATTCGAATGAAGGCATTCGAGGGGTGCCTGCGCAAAGGCCTTATCTCTTATATAATTCATATATCGATATGGTCGTTGTGCAGGCACCCCTCGAATTGGTCAATTTGGAGAGCAGGTAGCATTTACACAATAATAATAAACTATTATATGTGAGACATAAAAAACTCATTTTTTGGGATGGGGGGTGGTGGAGGGACG
>JAWQUT010000145.1:146951-158908 GCA_033807755.1 Ellobium chinense | reverse complement strand
GGGTGGGGAGGTGGAGCAAGAAATGTGAACATATTATACGTAAATATCTTACAAACGTATTATATGTTAGTATTCTACAAGCATCCTTTTGTGGTAGTTGGGTAGAAGAGAAACACGTGAAGGTTATATCAAGCTTGACCAGTTTTGCAGCATGAACTGCGGGGTGTCATAAGAATAATGTTTTTTTCATTTTGCTCAGTCGGTGGACTGTGCCCACTGACATGAAATTCAAGTATTTTGGTGTCAATGTAAAAAAGAATTTTCTAATAATGTATTTCCTTAAAACCGTATATCTGTATTGAATATTTCATTACCTTTTGGCTAGAAACTCAAGATTTTAAACACCCAGTCGCAAATATCAGATTACGAAACATTTCCACTCCGCCTTCTTGTCTTGCTACTCCAAGGTTTCTAAAATGGATTACGATACTAGGACGCAAATTTTACATCGATTTTTGTTTTGTTTGTTTATTACTGATTCTCCTTTAAAGACAATAATGACCAAAAGAGGTGGTCTGATTCTTCTTTGAAAAGCAGTAACTTGTGTCACGTTTTCTCTAGACAAAAATCACTTTCTTGGTCTGACGCATTTCAAGACAGTATTTCGCTAAATCGGTAGGCCAAACTTGGCATTATGTCCTTAAGAGAACGAGTGACATATAACAAAACACACGAGCCTCGTACACGACCTTTAAGGAAAACACGTCGAGGACACCCTGGCCAGTCTCGCGTAGACATGAAAAGCCGAAATTTGACGCAGAATGGACAAAGCCAGAACACCATCATCCAATTAGGCAAATACAGAGTCACTGTCGCCATTCTCCGCCTCCCCCACTTAAAGGACAAGTCGATGGCTGGAGGAGGCTCCAGCTAACATTTCGCCCCTCTGGTGGGTTTCTCCTTCTTCACGTTGTGGATCGCTCATCGAAAAACCAATCTAAGTGTTGGAATTCAATAAAGTGAGTCGCCAGATAGGTTGGCCTTGGATAGAATGGCTCATCTGCACAACTCTTTCGATGTTAGAGTCAACGAGTGAAAAGTGCAAAAAAATGTAAATAACTACAACAACAACAACAACAAAACAACAACAACAACAATAACAACAACAACAACAACAATAATACTAACAGCAACAACAACAATAGCAACAACAACAACAACAACCACCACCATAACCAACAACAACAACAGCAATAACAACCAACAACAAAGAGATACAGCAACAAAAACAACAACAACAACAACAACAAAAACAACTATACTACTATTTCTAATACTACCACTGACACTACTATTACTATCACCACCACCACCACTATATATTATCTGCTGCTACTACAATACAAAAATCAGTTAACAGGCAGGATATTACTTCAATTCAATTCCTTATTTCTCTTGTACTTAATACATCAAAGCAAACAAGTGCATTACATGTAATAAATGATTTATAATGCTGATACAGATGAATATAGGCAAACAAATACTTATAGCTATATTTATCTTCAGGGCGCTGACATTTATGTAGTGCTGGCATGTACTTTGTTGTTGTTGTTGTTGTTGTTGTTGTTGTTGTTGTTGTTGTTGTTGTTGTTGTTTGAAGAGATGAATAGATATCATGTTTAATAAATAAAAGAGTGACAGGGGAACAGGGGTGTGGAAGGTACAGCACAGGATTTTTTTTTTTATTTTTGGTCTTTCTTGCATGTATTACCCCATATCAACTCAATAATCGGCATACGCGTAATGCTTCCCAGCAATGTCACTATATCATAAGACTTCTGTGACGGCTTTTATACTTTTGTACTTATAGTGTACTCTTACTTACCTTGTTGTCTACAGGCATTTGCCAAATATTTTGATGCCTTTGATTGCCCACATATAACTGTTAACTTACTGAATTGAACTGGATTCCTTTTTATGGTTGAAACATAGGTCGTCTAGTTCCCTTTCCGCCCGATTCTTTGTTCTGGTTCAGAATCATCTGAAAGTGTAAAAAAAAAACCACAATTGACTTTCCTTATTCAATTAGTCAAAGAATTTTTCTCACCACTGACTTCCAGTACAGAAGTCGCAAGACATACGGCGTTCCTTCAGACCACTGTCTTCCTCATTGTCTTGTCCACTCCACAGTTTTCCATTACGGCCCAAACATCGAAGGACCCGGATGGAATTTCAATTTCGCCTTCCAGCAAAAACTAGATTCCTTTCGGATCCATCTTGATTGTAGGAGTGAGTCGACTGACAATGATGTAACACACACATGTCCAGGGCCTTCGGTGACAAACCTGGGCGCTGGAATGGGATGAAATTGCAATTTGAAGATCCATCACCCCGCTGTGTCAACCTTCTTGAAAACATGGGACGATAGCCGTGGCTTCACAAAAGTGAATTCTGCCTCTCTCTAGGTAATATCCGGCTCCTGGGTTTTAAACCACAGATTAAAGACAACATTGAAACAGTTCCTGCTGATGTATGGGTACATTTAGAAAAAATGCAGTGTTCTAAACAACTTAAAATCGGGCAATGAAACGTAAATAGAAAGACATAAATCTTTGACACGCATTTCGTTTTACTATCGGTCTGTCTTGCACATGTCGTTCAGAAGGATTGATGGTCCTTGAGATGGACAGAAACACTGCATCAACAATGTCATACAATCATTCTCATTTCTGTTCCTCCTTATCATCCTTGTACCTGTTATCCTTCATGATGGAATTTTGTTTTCTTTTGTATCCATTGCACTTAGCTCAATTGCTATACGTTGGAATCACAGAAATCCAAATTTACTTTGGTTTATTGCTAGGCATTTTCCCGGCCAGTTCCCTACCCAAAATGCGAAAATGTTGTGACGGGATGAATTTTCAAGAGTTTCAATAGTATGACATCTATTTGATGAAGTATCAAAAAGGTCAGTACGAAGGCCTTTGTTTATTTGAAGAGCAATGGTTACAACAGGGTTGATGAAATACAAGTGTAGCCTTGACAACAAATTTGTAACGTTTAATAGTTTCTGTTGTATATTCAAGAATACTAGATTAAAACAAACGGAGTTTTTTTTTTTTTCACATGCGATGTGAGGTAAATCTATATCTAGTCCTGATTTTGAAAAAAACAAATATCAAAAGCTGGTCTATAGGTTTCTCCCATATTTACTGGCCTGTTGCCACCAGCAAGAACGGGGTCTTTTCTCGTTTTTGTTTTTTTCCTAGCTTGGATTATTCACAAATTCAGTGCTAACGCTTTGATGTTAAACAGCATTTTATTTGAGCACAGTGGCTATTGAAAAGCAATAAATAAGGTCCGGTCCTTGTGGAGTGTCTCTACATTAGTTGAAGAGAAAATTATCTGTCAGGACAAAGAATAATCATTTTGTATTAGGTATAATTTATCCTTGAACGCATAGAACTAGAAACTAACTTAGACAGAGAGCTTGCACACACTGCAGGATTATGCCCTGACAGTTGACATGATCATCCTGACAAGTTCATGGGTGAACTTTTCGGCTCCGCGTTATTCCTGGCTTTTGCTACAAAGGAAAACAAAGAAGTTGATTAAAAGCATTATTTGATTTTCTGAGCCTCTGAATAAGATATTAGGTCGTAAAGGTGACCGTGAAAGTCCATGGTAAAAGAACTTATACCAACATGAAAATCAAAATTCTCATAATTGCTGGTTCTTCGAAAAAAAAAAGCCACGATTAACTGTTATTGGAGGTCTGGGCGACGCAAACAATTCCTTTTTGTTTGTCCGTGCGTGACAAGAAATACAGAAAAACATAGGAGAAAGTCGGAAGTGCTCAAACAGACATGCGCACGCCGCGGGAATCTCAACCACCAATCGGAAGCAGAAAGTACGCCGGAAGTGCGCGGAGGGGAATGGTCACGCTTTTCCGGATCGATGGATGTGGTCACTTAATGAGATATTTTTTGGTGGTCAGGAGACTTTGACTGAAAGGTACTTAATCTAAATGGCATGATAGGCAAAGAAAACAGATAATATTATGAGGTATCTAATGTGAATTAAATGAAAACCTTTGGATGCAGAAAGAGAAAAGCTCCTGACTCATAGCTGTAGGGCAAGACTAAAGCTATGTATCTGTTTTCATTGCCAGTGTCTAAAATTCGAAGCCTTGCACTCAAGGTACACATAAACTTTTCCATCTCTTTACCAGGTTTAAAATTTCATTACGTTCATTGAAGAGTTCTTGTGCCCCTCTCTATTCATTTTCTTTAAGATCAAACAAGTGCAAACCATAAGATGGGTCATATTGGTTAGATTGCATGTCCTTTGCATGATCCCAACGATTCCCTTGGGTCCATATTCGAATGCTTGCATCATGGGGCTAGATTTTGCAGCTGTATATGATAATATGGCAAGTCAGCCCTGCAGCACGTAGTCAGGTCCTGAGTCGGATGAAGTCTTGAGATTCGTGGTCAAAGTAACAGACTGGGCAAGGGCTTAGCTGAACAAGTTTGGAGTTGATGGATGTTGCAGGTTAAAGCCAAAAACAGATTTCAGGGGAATTTGCGAATACTTGATCGCATGCAGGTTATCATATTTTTTTTTTCATTGTAGAACGATGTAATTTCAAAAGTAGACACAAGAATGTGATGTGTCAGAGTTATGATAAAGATTGCATTCGTTCTTTGTCAAATTTTCGCTCATCCTTGATTGTTTTGTTTTTCCCTCGTTAACATCCTCTCTCCACAAGAGCTACTTTGTCTTAATCTGCCTTTCCCTACCTCCAGATCTGCCTAAATGTGGTAACTTTCCCCTCCTTCTTTCCCTCCACATTCTCACTGCTCCCTCCACCCGTCTCGTGAACCTGATCTCTTATCAGCCTCTAGTCTGGAATATTCATGACATGAGCTTACAGGGAGTCACCCACTGGGAGGAAGACAGAGATGGAGACAAATCAATTTCTAATTGGTCGAAAGACGAGAGTTCAAGGGAGGTCATCTACAAGTTCACAGGGTCACACTATGTCCCCAAACAGGCCACTTGATAGCGTGCCAGGACGTCTTAGCGGTTGGAAGCCAGGTTTTGTTAAAAACTCAAACATTATGCGTTGCCGATAAGGCCGTTATTACTGCTTTTTGTGTACGCTTCTCCCTCTCATTTTTTGGATTGTTTCTTTAATTGGCTCTTTGGCTTCGATTTGAGACAAGTTCAAGGCACACGAACATTGCATGGGGGACAACTCAAACATGATTATTGCGGAGGGGACAACTCATGACGCCAAACTGCATTTTGATTGTCAACTGGTGTGGCTAATCAATACAGCCGATGGTGTTGTGTCCCTCTAAAATTGGAGAAAGGGTCGTCGCAATTTTCAAGAGGATGACTCATGGGGTGCAATGAAGTTGAAGGGTTGGGGAGCGAGGGAAGGGAGATTGGAGGAAGGGAATGAGAGACATTTTGGAGTCTAAAGGTTGAAGAGGCCAAGGGTTGGAAAGGTCGAACGTGAACCGGTGACACTTGGTCTCTCAGGCTTTGCGAGGGGAAAACATGATCGCAAATGGGAAAAAAAAAGTGGGGGACAAAAATCTGATTGGGATGTGGGGGCATTCCATGGAACTTGCCTAGCCAAATACAATGAAAACAAAGCCATAATTCTATCGCACACCGTGTGGGTCAGCTCTAATGACGTCATGTATTTGGGGGTTTTTTTTCACGATGAACTATCGTGGCTTAATGGTTACCGCACTGGACTCACAATCTAAAGGTTGTGGGTTCGAATAACGCCGTGGTAATGTTGTGAGTACCGTTCATATCTTCCTCAATTTTTTAACTTGATACATGGCTCTATGCAGAAAAAAAAATCAACAACAATATTGTCTGACTGCCAGAGATTAGTGGCTATAAAATGGTAGAGTCATTGTTTGCTCTCTGGAGAGCTGAGAACATTATCGAGTGACATGATCTGCTCGGGTAATAACATTGTGATGGCGCCCGTACGGGAATGGGCACAGTTATCATCATCTATATCAAAACAGCAAATCCATGTGACAATGCATGCGAAATATCTTTGGGGATAGTTAGCTGTTGGAGTACCGACATAACAATTCTCTATGGAATGGGCTGATTGAGTCTGTGAGCAAAGAGAAAACACACACAAAAAAAGGGTTGAAATTATGCAGTGCACTGATGAGCAAGTGCATGCCCGTCTTTAGAGGAAGGAGAGAAAGAAAGAAAGGAAGGAAAGGAAAAACAAAAAGGAAACAGAAGGGCAACAGGGGAATCGGCAAAGCAGAAGAGTGACTTTGAAAGAGTGAAAGAGATTAAGACTGGAGATGAGGGGCTCAGGAAATGCAGAGGGAAACAGATATGCATAATGCAAGAGAAAGCTGGATCAGTCATGATACTCCACTTTTCAGTCCTCCGCCTCCTCCCCCTCCCCCCCCCTCCCCCACANCCCCCTCCCCCACAGAAAAGCGATCTATTCACTTTTTGTGTTCAGAGAAGAAACATCGAGTACTCAGTGGAGTGGGGTGGGGTGAGGGAATGTATGAGTCGTTGAGAGACTATTAAATATTGCTGACAAAATTATTGGTCAAGGGAAGCAGCCAGGGGTCATCAATAGAGGTGGGGATGAGGGGGCCATAGGCTTTCTGTAATTAGGAGGACATGGCTATTATGAATTTATGAATGTCAGTCTTACACCGATGTGGATTATTATAGCATCTCTCTCTCTCTCTCTCTCTCTCTCTCTCTCTCTCTCTCTCTCATTTTAATCTGTTGAAAGCAATTTTGTTACCACTACTATTGACTAATTTGATGGCAATTTATTGCATGTTCATTCACTGAGTAAATTCACAAAATAAGGAGATGAGCTTGGGAACGGGAAGGAAGGGGGGGGGGGGAGACTTTCCTTTCACCATAACACCTCTGTCTGTTACCTTTCCTACCCNACCCCCCTTCCAATGAGTCTTCCCACTGAGTTCCAGCTACCGACCAACGTCATTATATCACCAACCTCATCAATCATTACGTCCTTTTATATATCTCTCCCCAACTAAGTACTTTTCTTGCTAAGCCATTGTTAATAGATGAACATAATCATCCTTGCTTTAAAAATATGTCTATCCGCCAGAGGGACAGTATCGTGCCATTACTGACTCACAGAAAAGGAAAACAGTCATAAAAACTTCATAAGGAAGTGATTTCGTCAGTTCAAAGTTTAGAACTGAATACGTATGTGCTTGTTTTAATTTGGTGGAATGTACATCTATGGTCAAACTGTAAACAGTAGGGACATAGACAGTATTATATATAAGCGGCTCTACTATTGACCCTCTTCCTCCTCCATTTTTTTTTCTCAAAACATTCGCCCACTCCTCAGTCTTAATCTGCCATCTCAACACCCTGATCTGTCCACATGTGGAGCAGCGTGAACGAATGGTAATGGTGTTAGACTCAAGATCAAAAGTCCTGGGTTCGATTCGCGGCCGTGGCAAAGCATTAGAAATCATTTACTTTCCTCACTCCACATATCTGTAAACTGGGTACCTGGCTATATGCAGTGGAAGATATTGTCAGAATACTAGTGATCAACCAGTGGCAGCTGCACTGTCTGCTCCCCAGGGAGTTGAGAGGGTCATGAAGGATCTGGCCGACTGGTATTATAATAGTGTGAAGTCGAGCGAGCGGACATACGCCTTGACACGAGACTGTTATGTCACATAGACTATTAATAATGATAATAATAATAATAACAATAATGATAATAATAATAATAATTACTATTACTACGATTATTATTATCAATTTATTTAAAAGATTTATTTTTATTTCTTACCCCTCCTCTCGTCACTTCCCTCCCTCTCCCCTTAGTTCCGTCCAACCAACTAACTAACATACGATTCTCTCGAAAATGGGAGCTACTTATTTGCTATTAAGGATGCAGAAAAAACATAGCAATAATAGCAGTTTTTCTTCCTGGGGTGAAAACTGTCCCAAAGCAAAACCCATGAAAACATGTTGTCAGACGAAAGGTTATCTTTTTCTGGGAGTCAAACATATAAGGTAGTATTAAACGTTTTTTTGCCAGCCACAATTTAAGTTAATAATAAGTGCCATCCATCCATCCATCCATCCATTCATCCATCCATCCAGCCATCCATCCAGCCATTCATACATCCATCCACCCAGCCAACCAGCCAGCCATCCATCCATCCCGAGCCAACCTCTTACCTCCCTTCACCCCCTGCGAGCACTGTCAGAGGTGAGGCGGCTATCATATCGTCATCACCTCTGGAAATGCCATGTCAGTGAGCCTTTTCCACCCGAGACCCTCCATTTCTGAACCAAATCTACGCCTCTGCACCCCATTAACCACCTTGATAAGCGGAGGAACTGAGTACTGAACAAAGGCTTTTCCCAACAGCGGAGCACGTCCATAATTTATTTAGGGATAACTGAGCGGATATCCTTCAGCTGAGCAAACAGTCTTCCAACCCAGCAGTGTTTTGCAGACTCTGGGCATGAAAGAATGGTGAGTCGATACCTGATTATTTTTAGTATCGCGATACACAGCCTTTATGTTCTAAAAATCCGATTCTATATCAATTTTGATACTTACTTGTGGATAGACATTTCGATACTTTCGATACCCTTTTATATTTCCGATACGTCGATGCTTCTGATATGTCGATACTCCCGATAGTTTCAAAACTGCTCGATGCTTTCAGTATCGTTTAATATTGATACATTTTAGATTGAGGAGATTGGTAGCTAGTTTGCATCTGAGGATTAGAATAGGATCAAAATTAATATCGATAAATCCAATAATTTTGGATAATTCTGATACTTTCGATAATTATCAAAATTCCTAAGTATCGAAAATATCAATAGCCATAAACGATACTATTCACCACTAACGCGAATAAGGAAGCATGTTAAGTCCAAACCGAAAGGAACTGGACTATAGTGGTAGAACTGAACGCTTAGCTAGCTCTTCTGGTGTGCACGTTTAATGAAAATAAAGATACTGACTCCCAGACCTGCAGCTGCAGCATAGCCAAATCCCTTTTTGTCAGGACTTACCCTTAAGCCTTAGATTTTGTACAAGGCGGAGGCTGGGCATTTCATTTCGTAGAAGGATTGCATTGACACGGGCACAGACAGATGAGTACACTACGAAGCAAAAAGAAGATATTATGGTCGATGGACAAATCTATTGTTCTACGGGGAAAGTCAATGTGAGCAAATTCAGTTTCACAAGAGACATAAAAACCTTTCGTGTCAGGCCTCACTTCAGCAATTTTTGTTTCTTTTGTTGTGGGAGCAGGGGAAGGGGGCGGGGGGGGGTTACGATTTGGTTAACGAAATTACAATCCACTATTTGCACTTCTGTAATATAATATAATATAATATAACATAACATAACATAACATAACATAACATAACATAACATAACATAACATAACATAATACAATGTAATGTAATGTAATATAATGTAATGTAATATAATGTAATGTAATGTAATATCACAAAATATTGTACANCATAACATAACATAACATAACATAACATAACATAACATAACATAACATAACATAACATAACATAACATAACATGACATAACACAATACAATACAATACAATACAATACAATATAATGTAATGTAATGTAATATCACAAAATATTGTACAATATAATAATTATACCTATTATGAAGAGAGGCAAGAGTTTGATAAATGGCTATCTTGGAAGCTATAAAAGGTTTAAAAGATATGAGAGCTTGCGCTTTAACGATGGTATCTCCTATCATCGTAAGGATTTGCATCAGCTCTGCATGTTGAACATACAGAGCTTGCATTTAACACCGATGCAGTCAATGTAAATTACGATAGTAAAAGATCTCATCGTTGATGCGTGAGCTCTCACATAACCCGATGGAAAGACAGAGAAGTAAAGGCTCTTTAGCCTGGTCTCACTGGTGAATGTGACTTAATTTGGTGATCCTTTTTCGTTAAAAGGCGGAAATCCAGAGTGAAAAGGAGGACAAAAAAGGAGGAGGGAGTAGTGAATTTCACTCTTTTTCATTTTTCTGTCTGCTTCCTGCTCCTGAAGGTTAGGTTTCATCCATAGCTTCATTATAGACTATTGCAAAACTGTGACATTAAGGAGAGAAATCGAAGGACAAGTGCATGAATGAAATGTTCACAATATGTAGCAGTTTCAATTTTACTTCATTTCCAGCTTGGAGTTTGGCCACTTGACAAAGGAAAGCGACTGAGCCCCGCGGTGGTGATTCCCCGTTATTATTTCTTTGCAGTTTCTTCAAACAGTTATTGTTCCTGCCAAGTACAATGTGCATAAATTTGCATATGTGATGAAACTTTTGAGCACGGGCCAAGAAATTTGATTTCCGACACTCATGCCAATCAAAATGGAAATTTGATGTGAATTTGTTTCAGCCATGCGAGTAAATTGGTCATCGCTTGATGTGCTCGGGGGATCAGATAGGGTGACAGCCACATGGACTCTGCAGTATATGGAAATGTTATCCAAATTAGGTGCTGGCATTTTACGGTCCTTTCACACAAATCATTCATCAGGGTCGTAGCTTCAGTTTCTGAAAGGATCCATCCATCCATCCATCCATCCATCCGTTCGTCCGTCCGTCCGCCCGTCCGTCCGTCAGTCTCTATCCATTCGCTTATCCATCCATCCATCCATCCATCCATCCATCCATCCATCCATCCATCCAACTTTCTTTTCCAGAATGATGCCCACTTTCCGTTAACATCCCTTCGCACCATATTTGCCACCAATACTTTTTGCCTCTCTCCTTCCTTCCTTCCTTCCTTCCTTCCTTCCTTCCTTCCTTCCTTCCTTCCTTCCTTTTTCCTCCCTACTTCTCTCCCTCGATACGCCCCTCTCTCTCTTTCTCTGTTTCTCTCTGTTATTATTTAAAATGGCCGTACTCTCACAAATTCCTTTGGTGACGATTTGCCTTTCACTATCCATCCTTTCTCCTTCTTTCTTTCTTTTTCTCAATAAGTCTCTCATTCTCTTTGCATCTTTCATTAACCTTCTCTGTCTCTCTCTCTCTCTCTCCTTCTTTCTCTATCGTTATTTCAAATGATGGACGTACTCGTATAAATTCCCTTGGCGACTATTTGCTTCTTTCTTTCCTTCATTCTCTTTCTCGGTATGGCTCTCATTCTTTTTGTCTGTCATAATTATTAACCCTCTCTCTCTCACTCTCTCTCTCTTTCTCTCTCTCTCTCTCTCTCTCTATCGTTATGTAAAAAAATGGCCGTACTCCCACAAATTCCCCTAGCGACGTGCTTGTCATCAAATACTATCACTCCGCAGCGTAATCCAAAATGAATACATCTACGATACTTGTGGGATTCAGTAATCGATGTAAAGGTCACGCACTTTAGACGCATCGATTTTTTTCAGGTGCACAACAATTTCATCACCGACTCTGACACGATACTGTGAAACTGCGTATTGATGGAGGGATCGGAAAAGATGGCGGGCGTCTGAATTATGATTACTTAACGTCTAGCGGTGGAAATTATTGTGGCCATCAAAGGTGTGTATGAAGGAAAGAATGAGTCAAAGAGAGGGGGAAGGTGTGAGGTAAAAGCGGGATAGAACATGGTGATATTGATAATCAAACAATGCAGGTGACAAGCTGGGGAAGGGGGGGTCGGTAGAGGAATGATTGTGGAATGGAAATAGAGGTAGGAAAGTATATAAAACTAGAGTTGAAGGAAAAACTCGCTTTATAACTAATAGAGGTGGAGAAACGTGTAGGAGAGATTGCAATGCAGGAGACAGACTAAGTAGTCTACTTAAAATTATTAGCACGGGGCTACGGAGGACACTCCCTTAGGCTATGAATAAGACCTGTCCATTAAAATGTAAGAATTACCAGATTTTTTTGAAGAAATAAAGCATAATAAAGCACATAAAATAAGCATAGAGTGGTGGGG
>JAWQUT010000145.1:97989-115298 GCA_033807755.1 Ellobium chinense | reverse complement strand
GGAGGGGGGAAGAGAGAATAGGGGAGATGGAGGGGTGACAATTTCAGAGGCGAAGAAAGAGGGAGAAACGGTGCTAGATTTAGACTAGGGTGCGGTCCCTTGTTAAAAAGCTACATTTCAAGTTATCCCAAAAATTTAAATCTCTCCACAAGGTCTGAATCACACATAACGCCGTTTAATGTTTCAGTTACAAGCTATTAAAAATCAAATAATAAATTATATCAAATCAGTGACCTGTGATGTGTTTGGCACCGTGCACTAGGCTATTCTATTCTACAATGTTTGAAACTGCAGGGCACCGTTCTTCTTGCATTCACAGCAGTGTTAAACTATCAGGGAACATTAATAAAAAATGAATGTTTTCTGCTCTGTATTTTCTTTTCAGTGCATTGAAACTGGCATACAAACAGGTGCATTGGATTTGAACCCCCAGGACAATACTGGTGAGGAACCATCTTGCCTTTGAGTTACACGGGGATCGATTTCGTGTTTTAATACCAGTCTAGGGATTGAAATGAATAATTTCGCAGATTTGCTTCATTGAATGAACGTACTGGATATTTCCATGTATCATCCTTGCAACTTCAGTGCTGATGACGAATCACTCTGTGGTCGCAGACTCTAATATAGAGCATGACTTGAAATTCAGAACAATAAACAAGCAAAGTTACACCAAAGTGCGAGAGAGCGAGAGAAGAAGAGAAGAGAGAAAGAAAGAAAAAAAAAGAAGAGAGAAGGACTGCCCAATATTTCTTTATGTCATTCCATTATCTATGTGGTTTTTCGTTATTTTGCCATATTAATGATCCACGGATACAGACCTAGTATATTTTGTATATTATAATATACGTTTGTTTACCTGATCTTACTGTAATACCTGTTATTCTTTAAGTATTTGAAAAATACTATCGATAAACAGTCTGCTCTTGAAAATGTTGTAGATCTTCATTGAGGGTGTCTCAGCGATCAACCATAACAGCCAGGTGGCCGCCATTAACGGGTTTTGTGAGACGAGATTCCACTGAAATAACATTAACATACCTGCTCAGAATACGAGTACCTGTCGCCAGCTAAACCCTCTTCCTGTCCCTTCTCCCCGGCCTCGCTCTTCCAAATGTTTTCTATCCCCTTTGGTCCTCTTTTATGCTCCCAACCTTAAAGGCAAACGAAGTTTAGTCTATACCTAAGAAGTAAACCTAATCCTCGACTGTTCGATGCCTTCAGAAATCAAAATTATTCCGACCACCAAACAAGAACAAGAAGTAATTCCATTCTCCATTCAAAATCCCTCCCGCCCCTAATCTCATTGTGTCTCCAAGCCCGTCCGTCCATGCGGCGTAATGCGCTTGAAAAACAGGTGAATAGCTTATTCAAGAGGGGGGTATTCGCCATATGGCGTGGTGCCTTCTGAAAAATGAACAACAATCACTGTGGCCCTGGTACTAGACCTAGAATCGAACCGCTGGGACATTGAAGTATGGCGTCATCAGAGAGAAACGGGTGTTTGGTGGGTACCAATATAGACGGAGAGGAGGGCAGTTTTGTAAGAGGGGAAAGAAATGGATACGGCGATTACTTTTCATTTTCGGTGTCAACAAATATTGAAGATCGATTTAAGAATACCAAAAACACTCTTTAAAACATTCAGAAAATGACTACTAGAATTCTGGGGACATGTCAAGATAAGGGGGAATATAAAAACTGGCCGTTTGTAGATAAACTGAGAAAAAGAGGACAACAGAAAAAACAAAAAACAACCATAGAATGCTTGAACACTTGGACAAACAACGATGGAATTAATAACATCAAGTTAATGAGAACAGCAGAGAGCAAGAACGACTGGAAGACCATGATCGTCAATGTCTGCTTCAGATCAGGCACTTAGGGAGGAGGATACTTTATCTGGTTTATTATTGTTGTTGTTGTTGTTGTTGTTGTTTTTGTTGTTGTTGTTGTTGTTGTTGTTGTTGTTGTTGTTGTGAACTTTATTCGGGGACTTTTAGGGAGAATGATCCTTATCATCTCCCCTATTTATGATCCTTTTATGCCCACATACCCCCCCCCCTCGCCACCTCCTGCCCTCCTTATAACATCAAAGGGTCAGCGGGGTAACCTTCTGCTGATGCCGTTTATCCCTGTCAGTCTGACATCGTGTTACTTATGAATCATTTTTATATGAGAAAAAAACAACAATACTGTGCAGTTGAGCTTTCGTGGATCCATAAAACTGGCGTGTTTAACAACCACAGTGGTAAACAATGGGAAATAGCTATACTCTTTGGAACAGGTGAGTCTAACCTGAAAAATGAGGTTGGAAAAGCAGGTGGGGGAGGGAGGGGGANGGGGGGGGGGGGGGGGGGGGGGGAGGGAGGGGGAATGAGCAGTGTAGAGTTTCAGTCACTTTGTATGAATCACATTTAAAATATAATGCGTGGCACAATACACAGAGATACGAAGCTCTCTTACCAGGAGAGCGAGGCAACAGAAGATCTTCAGAGGAAGACACCACCGTCTAAGAAGTATTTCGGCCCTGTGACTTCCTGATACTTTAAAGAGTCTGGGCCACACTTGGATCTTGACTTCAAGTGTCCTTCTGTTGGTTTTTATTTTCCCCCTGCCTCGGGATTAATTTGAAAGCTCACACTCCAGTTTCTTAATTCTGTGCTGCATATCCTCACCACATTATGACGACATTGTGAAATCTGCATGAACTCGAGGGGAGTCATATTTTGCTCCTTCTCGGGCCATACGTATGGTTCGCGGGCCAATAATTAGACACCTTTTTTCTAGGGTCTAGGAGACTCTTCTCAGCCATGCCAATGTAGCATACAACTCTAGCAAAAAAAAAAAAAACGACCAAATCGTTATTTTAATCAACAGGGACCGACAAAAGACTGATTTCGTATGCTGGAGTCTGACAGTATTAAAATCGAAATCAGTATTTTGTGAAACAGTGATATCGCCCTTTCCTGCCGCCATGATAAATGTTTCTTAGAGTCACGACTATATTAAGCTGTTGTGTAAATTAAACTTCACTCATTTAATTTCTTGACTACTTGACCTTGACCGAATCAAATATTTCTCTAAGCAAATGAAATGGTCTTAAGCTGCAAACCAGATCTGGCCATAACCGACTTAAGACTGATTTCGTCGGCTAGAGTCGTCCATTACCGAAATCGATATTTTTGTGGTACGCTGATAACGCCCGCTCTTAGACTGCCACAATCTCCAAACCCGCTACAGGTTTCTCATATTCAAAACTGTAGCAAGAACGTCAACTCGCTGTACTTACTTTATCGGGGTGTGTGGGTCGGTCTGAGCTGCTGCTGCTGTGGCACTTTGCGAAGAGAGAACCAGGGTGCCCTTGGAAGTCAATATTGCGGCAAGTTTTGTCAACCATGGTCCTGAATGTTTGACAAAGGATTTATAGAGTCCACTGGCAGCGGTCTACAGGTGAAGGAGACAGCGTGTAAGAATGTGGCAGCAGCGTGAAAAATGCTCAAGGAAATGATCTATAAATCTCTCACACCCCAGCGAGATTTGTCACCATCAAAGAGGAAGCGTAACAAAAGGGGCCATACAAAAAATGTTCTTCGCCCCAATAAGAAGTGCTGCCAAGCTTGAGGACTTTGAGGTCTATTAAAGGTCAGTATTGAGTGTGTTCTCTGTTCTCAATTTCTTGGTCAAATGGCTTTGAGTGGTGTTAAGGTATATTTTTACTGTTTGACTTGATTCTTGCAGTGTGTCATAATTTCGTCCTTGGGGGCAAGTATGGTGTCAAAACTCACTAGATTAGTGCTGCTCCACTTCATCATGTCATAACATCGCCCTGAGGACTTTAGTGGAAGTGCAATATTTGGAACTTGCACAGTACTGTTAATTCGGCACTTGTGTCATACATTTTTCTTCACTGGATTGTGAACTTCATTGTTATATGCTGTGGATATAGCTTTATACTAGTTTCAGTTGATCTGTTGTTGTTGCATCATAATTTTTGGGACGTTGGTAAGTGGTTCTTTTCAAAAACATAATATATAAACTAATCGCTCAACCCATATAGATCTCGATCGTATAACAATTATAGCCTCACAGCCGACGAGTTTAGATGTCTATCCGTACTGTTTGTCCTTCAGTTTTATTATCACAATTTCGCCATTGAAACTCTTTAAGAGATCAGAATCGCTCGGCTTGTTTGCCATATTTTCTAAAAGCCACCCGGATAGATAGGGATGAGTAGCAGAATGTCAAGTTTCTAGATATAAACTGCCTTCACTCGATCTTCTTATTATAATTGAATTGTGTCCTTGGATTTATTCGGTTAAGACGGGAAGAAGTACAATCTAAAGATTCACACATGAACTCTGACATAGACCGAGGCGATATAAAATATTTTATCTCTTGTAGTGTTGGGTTATTATCGTTTTGGAGCTAATATGACTTTTATTAAAGGGGTGTGATTATTGAAATTTGCATAAGCAACGGCTGTCCTACTGTCCTAGGCTGCCGCAGCGATTATTAGCGATGTTACGGGTGATATTGACGTAGCGCTTTCAAATTTTTATGACCTAATTTCAGAGGCAGGCAGTAAACACGTGAAGCTGACCAGACCTGGGGAACAAATACGTAGTGGGGATACTGTTAGGGGTGGGGACTGGTATGATATGAATGTCGAGAAAAGAAAGGGGAGTTCAGGTCAACAGAGAAAACGTTCAGGGACAGTGGACAGTGGATTGGAACATGATTAATTATGTGTAAAACACGTACACTCTACAGAAAATTGTGCAGGCGAAAAAGACGTGATTGGAATGTAAGAAGAGCTCAGGAATTAGCGGACTTAAGTAAAAAAGATAGTAAACTTTTTTGGAAAAATATTAAAACTTCAAAACCATCTGCAAAAGAAAAAAATTGCAATTTTTATGACTACTTCAGTNCGTAGTGGGGATACTGTTAGGGGTGGGGACTGGTATGATAATGAATGTCGAGAAAAGAAGGCGGAGTTCAGGTCAACAGAGAAAACGTTCAGGGACAGTGGATTGGAACATGATAGAATAATTATGTGTAAAACACGTACACTCTATAAAAAATTGTGCAGGCGAAAAAGACGTGATTGGAATGTAAGAAGAGCTCAGGAGTTAGCGGACTTAAGTAAAAAAGATAGTAAACTTTTTTGGAAAAATATTAAAACTTCAAAACCATCTGCAAAAGAAAAAAATTGCAATTTTTATGATTACCTCAGTAAACTTTTAAATAGGGACGTGACAGTTCGAGAAAGGGAAAGGGAAGAAATTGACAAATGGGAATCGTCTGATGCAGAAGTTAATGTGCTTGAATTGGACAAGATAATAAGTATAGCTGAAGTTGAGGAGGCAGTTAAGAATTTAAAAACAGGCAAGGCCTCCGGATACGATAAAATTATTAATGAATTTCTTATTCTTGGTGGCCAAACCGTCAAAGATTTTCTATGTATTTTGTTCAACAAGATTTTGGAGTATGAATATTTTCCGGAAATCTGGGCCATAGGCACTGTGGTCCCAATATTCAAAAGTGGCGATAAATCAAATCCAGAAAATTATAGAGGCATAACTTTAATTAGTTGTCTGGGAAAATTATTTACTACCATTATTAATAATAGATTAAACAAATGGACGGAAGATCAAAACAAATTTTGTGAAGGCCAATATGGATTCAGAAAGTCAAGGGGAACAACCGATTGCATATTCATTCTTCATGGAGTTATTGAATACCTTTTGGCGAAAAAGAGAACTTTATACTGTACGTTCTTAGATTACGTTAGGGCATTTGACTATATGGAGAGAGGTGCATTGTGGTATAAAATCTCGAAGGAGGGTGTTAGCTCTAAAATTATAAGATTATTGAGAGATATGTATGGAAAGGTAAAATTAGGAATAGACTCAGAATTAGGTGGCATGTGCAATATAGGTGGCAAAATTGATGGGAAGAGTATTGTTCCTGATGCTAGGTCGGACAAAGTGTATACAACGACTACAGGCTTGTTACATGGTGAGAGTATTTCACCTTTTTTATTTTCAATGTTTGTTAATGATCTAGTCTAGAAAAAGTAGAACTTGAAAACGAAGTCGGAGTTAATCTCCTGAATTTTGCAATTAAATGGTTAATGTATGCAGACGACATGGTTCTATTCAGTGACACTAGAGAGGGACTACAGAGGGGACTGAATAATGTAGAAAAATACTGTGATAAATGGGGAATAAATGTGAATACAAAGAAAACGAAAGTGGTGGTTTTCAGAAAAGGTGGAAAACTAGGAAGATTAGACCAATGGTATTTTAAAAATAGCTTATTAGAAACTGTGACCCATTTTAAATATTTGGGAATTTCATTCCCTAGTGGTGGGTCATTTTCTCACGGAATTAAAACTCTAGTCGAATCAAGGAAGACGAGCATTGTTTGGTCTAAAATCTTACATCAACAAAAATCCAGAAATATCTCCACATCTACAGATAGACCTGTTTGATAGCTTAGTTGCACCAATTCTTAATTACGCAAGTGAGGTGTGGGGTTTCAGTAGTGCTGATCATATTGAAAAAAACTTCATTTACAATTCCTTAAAGAGGTATTGGGGGTTAGACAAAATGTACCAAACTGTTTTATCTATGGAGAGCTAAGGGTCTATCCTTTATTATTATCACGGAAAATTAAAATCATAAAATATTGGTTAAAATTAGTAGATGAAGAATTAGATGAAAACACTCATATTAAAAACATTTACAGGGAGCTATACACCCTCACTGAAACTGACCCAGCTGCAGTTAACTGGGCTTCATTGACAAAACAGTCACTGTTTTCGACTGGATTTGGATATGCATGGGTAAATCAAAAAATAAATAACAAAGGAACATTTATCAGGACGTTTACCAATCGTCTTCAGTCTATGTATATTCAAGAATGGCATGCGCAAGTTGAACAATGTAGCGATAATAGATTATACAAACATATAAAAGAAAACTTCAGTTACGAATTGTACCTCAATAAAATAACCAATAAATCATTCAGGAATGCACTTACAAAAATAAGAATCGGTTCGCACAGCTTAATGACAGAAAGGGGGAAGATGGATCAGACCAAAATTAGAGTACAAAGACAGAGTATGCCACGTGTGCAATAATATCGAGGACGAATATCATTGTCTAGTTAACTGTCCACGTCTTCATAAATTTAGTAAGAAATATCTACCTGACTACTTACGTACAACACCTAGTATGATGAAATTCACAAAAATGTTTAAAGAAGAAAATATGAAGGAACTAAACAAACTTTCGCTCTTGTGCTATAACATAATAAAAGAATATAACAAACTAATCTAAGACATTTTTCAACATTCTCTGGTTTGGTTCAACAACCTGATCGTAGAATGCAGTTTTAAATGTGTGTGTGCGTGTGCGGGTGTGTGTGTGGGTGTGTGAGTATGTTTGTGTGTCTGTGTGGGTGTATCTGTATCTGTATCTGTACCACTGGTATGTGAAAAAAAGAAACAAAAAAAACAACAAACATATTACTGTAACAGTTAATTTGAACGGAAATGACATTACTTTTGGATTTGTATGTTATTCTCTGAGTTACTTTCCGTACTTTACTGTAAGCTATTTAGTATTAGTATGTTGTAATTTAATGAGTAGAGTATGAATGAAATGTCTGAAGGTGGATCACGTGGGGCACAGTATGCTTGAGACTCTTTCATGTTTGTAAACTTATTGATGTTTGTCTCTGGCCAAGTGCCAAATAAACTTAAACTTGAAACTTGAAACTTGATTTTACTTCAAACTTCAGATTCATTTAGCAAATTCAGTACTATCACCTGCCACATTCTTCATACTCTTTTCAAAGGTATCACCCAAAATCTTAGTTATATACAGTAGTTTCATTTTGAATCGCTCATTGACCATATATCCAGTTACCGATATCACCCTCTTTATATACGTTCATTTTAAATCGCTCTCTGACCATAATTATGATGCAACTAATATCACCCGAAGGCAAAGTTTATATACTTTCATGTTGTGGTACTATTTTTTAGCTAAGATTATTCTAGCCCGAAACATAGTATGTGTGTGGTTCTGATTTAATAGTCATCCCTCTGCAATGGTGAAAATTCTAAGAAACTGGCAGGAGAGGGGAGGCATAACCCTTCCCTTGTATATATCATAGTACAATTCCTTTGTCAAATTCAGTACATTTTGCATAAACTTGACTCTCTTCTACTTTATCTCGGGCTATTTCAGTCACCTGACGCTGTCAACGTTTTATTGATGCATAGGGGTTTCACTTCCGATGCATTTTTATGTGTGGGTGTGTCTGGCATGTCGCAAACATTTTTCAGCTGAATCAGAACTGTCGATGCCCCCCTGTAACAAAATGTATTTCTCAACCACTGATCGTTCAGGTTATATTTACCAGAAGTGTCCATTTTGATATACAGCAATAAATTGTGCATACATCTAGGGCAGGCTATTACATAATAATGATAATTATATCATTTCGTCCACTAGAGACCTAGGCTGCGATTTTACCACCATTAATCAAAATGCTTTTCGCGTTGATATCTTAAGAATCACAAATTATGGGGAAAATATGTCGTGCCTTCGCCCGTACTCTCAGGATCAACGGATTTCATCAGAGTAGTTTTCAGCTTCGTGTATGCAACGGCTGTAAGAGTTTAAGAGGATACACTAGATGTGTTAGAAATACTTGGAGGGGGAGGGTTGTTAAAATAGTTCGGTTTTTTTTTTATAGAAGCATAAATTATATTCCATATATTTTTACATCTGAAGCAAGATGTTACAATATATTTAAGATACTGAGGCACCATCTTTGTGCCGCCATTAACAGGAGTGCTGTTTGCGCCAATATTTGGATTCTACCCTTGTTCTAGAATGAACTGTGAGCTTTAGAATATATCTCTAAGCCTAAAGGTTGCAGAGGATGCAATCTTCACCAACTCAGGAGCTCAACAATGACTCACTAATGCCAGACTATTTCAAGACTGAAAGGAGAAAAAAACTCAGGCAAAGGAATATCGACAAACTTTGAATAAAGGGCAAAACACAACAGCGGAAAACCCAGCGGCTGCCGATTGTGATGTATTGATTGATTTTCCTCGATTTGCTTTCAGATCGAACACATTAGCTGCCGGGATGTGGTGAGGTATAAAGGTGTGTATAGTCTACTCTGGTGTGATGAAAGTTAAAAGGAACGTCGGGCTTGTGTGAGGTAGCTTTGGATATTATGCCAGTGGGCATTATGTTACAATAATATACTATTATACACAATACACATTGTGCCTAGGATTTACGACCACTGTTGATGCCATAGACTGCATCCTTAAACAGTGTCTAGGCTTCAACCTTTCCGGATGATGTGTGATGTTCTTAGCCGAGGATTACCGTCACGTAATGTTGAAATACCTTTGCAAGTACAATAATTAGAGCTCATTACAGCTTATCGAAGCTGCAAAGCTAATGGCAAGAAGCCTTCGGAACTACTGTCTAAGATTTAGGCCGTATCTTTAAACAATGAATTGTTTTAGATTTTGACTTTTTCTAACGACGTGTAATGGTAACTAGCTGAGGATTAATGTCGAGGGGCTGACGCTTTAAAATACTTTTGCAAGAATTGGCGCATTAAATTTACAGTAATATAGTTAAAGAAGCTTCAAAGCTAATGACAAGGGAGTTCTGGGCTATTGTCCAAGTCATAGGTCCAATCCTTACTTTAGGCTGCGATCTTTCCTGATGATGTGTCATGCCAACAAGCCGAGGTATAACGTAGAGCGTCGCTTCAAAATACATAATTATGCAAGAATTAGTGCATTACATACAGGTTAAAGGAGCTGTAAAGCTAATGATAAGGAGCCTCCGGAAACTATTGTCCAAGACATAGGTCGTATCCTTCAACAATGTCTTGCATCAGGCTGTGTTTTTTCCTCATGGTGTGTGATGATTATAAGCCGAGGATTAACGTCGCGTCGCGTCAAAATGCTTTTCAAGAATTAAATTAGAGCTGTCATAATGTAGTTTAAAGGAATGGCAAAGCTTATGACAGGAACCTTCAGAAATGGTATTTTAAGTCATAGGTCGTATTTTTAAACAATGCCTTGCTTCAGGCTTTGACCTTTTCTAATGATGTGTGATGCTAACAAGCCAAGGATTAATGTCACGCGTCGCTTCAAAATACATTTGCAAGAATTAGCGTATTACATACATGTTAAAGGAGTGCAAAGGTAATGACTAGCAGCATTTGGAATTACTGTCTGTTTCACAGGCTATATCTTTAAAACAATGTCTCGCATCAGACTGCGATCTTTTCTGATGACGTGTAGCGCCAATAAGCCGAGAATTAACGTCGAACGCCGCATCATAGTACCTTTGCAAGAGTTACCCTATTACATATAGTTTAAAGGAGCTTCAGAGGTAATAACAAGGAGTCATTGGAATTCTGTATAAGTCACAGGCGGATTTCCTAAACAGTGTCTAGCTTTAGGCTTTGAATTTTCCTTAATGATGTGTAATGCTAACAAGCCGAGGATTGATGTCGAGATTCGCTTCCAGTAGATACTATTCCAAGAATTGATACGAAGCTGGCGTGCTAAATAATTATAAGAAGCTTTCGCAAGACCTGTCTTGTTAGATGGTTTTGTAGCATTATAATATCTTACAGCGTTTTCTTTTGCACTAGCGAAGTAAGTGTACATGTCCGTTTGCCCAGGCTGTATAAGTTTCCCTGAAGCTGGCTTGGGAAAAGATGCATATTTCAGCAGCAACTGTGGACGCTGATACACATCTCAGTCCGTGTAGATGTTAAGGATATTAAGGATAGCGCTTTTGTTCGCATTTCAGTGTCTGAGAGTCCGCGCGGTCGTTTCCAGTACAGGCCTGACATCCTACAGAGACAAGAAGCCTTTGAAGTGCTGATACTAGAATGGTTGTGAGATATCTATTATACTGTAGAAATGCAAATGAGTATGTTTTAGGCCTACGGCTGTGTCTTATTTTCATAATGGACAAGGCATGTGGATAGGGTGAATAAATAAGTATGGTCAGATAATTATCAATGCTCTCCGACTTATTGCCCGCAAAGTCCTTGTTTTGCAAGAAACGACCAGTCATGAGGTGCTTTATTTACAATCGACTCGGTCTGATTGCAGTCCATTAATCGCAACTTAAGTTGTAGAGGTTTGAGACAGCGAATACCATATTTTCAATACGATAGTTACTGGATAACTGAAACTCCTTTCATGCGCATCCTATCCCATACTCTTGAAAAACTGCGACTGAATAAAACTGACAATATTCAGTCTTGCGGAATGTTGTTTATCTGTTTAAGTGGTTTCATAAAAGTTAGAACCTGGATCATGGAATGAATGCTGTCTTTTCCACATAAAAGTCACCGAATAATCACCATTTCGTTTAACTTCAGCTTTTTACACAGGACAGCCAAACTTGGAGGATCTCTATGAAAATGATGGAGCTTTACTATGAGCATATTCCAGTGTTGTATCATCATCAGAAGTAGTCGAGTATTCGGAATTAAAAGATGACCTTTGCATGTGTGCAGAATATGCTTTTAATCTGCGGCCAGTCTGTCTCAGCATCTTTGGTGCAGTTGTGATTTATAGGGGAGGGCAGCTTTATGTCTGCAGCTTCAGCATTTTGTTTACAGGTCATGTGAAGTTATGAACTAATCTAATGTTTATTATATCCTCATACAGTCGTCTCTACTTAATCGAAATTTATATTTTACTCTGAGCAGGAAATGCTGTAGGAAATGCCGTACTTCCCTTGTTTCAGTTGTTAGATAATGGCATGCTCTTTTATTCGCAATTTTGTCCATACCCCGGAAGAATTGCGGCTATGCAGAGGCCATTCGTCCGTTCATAAAATGTTGTGTCTCTCGGCAAATATGACTTATCTTGCTCTAGCCAGCTGTCAACAAAGCGAGCCTAAGTCTTGTGGGACCATAATTATGTTGCTTTATGTTAGATATGTCTTTATGGTTACTGTTGGTGGATAGTGAAAGCCAAGGTAATAAGCAGTTGTTAATGATAGAGCAAATAATCGGTGAAAGGGCTCCTCTTTCTAAACTCATGCTGGGGGTAAGGTGAATGACTTAAAGTTATTCATATTGATTCAGTGCTTGTTTACGGCACCTTTGAACCACGTTGTTCGTCGGATATTTGCTCTATTTTTGCGGATTACCGACGGCATTTACTTTTTACGAAAGACTTAACCTTTATGTCTTTACGCTATAGTCTAGTAATCGGTTTAAAGAATGCAGTGTTTTAATTCGGGCTCCGCCTTGCTGTGTGTAAGGATCGGCGCTCCCAGAGGTCAGAGTCAGGCGAAAAGGGTAATCGGTCAGCAAATATGACGTGCGGCTATTGACACAAACGTAATGCGAAATCGCTGTAGTGCACAACAAGTGCGCAGACTTGACATGAGAAACAAGCCGGTCAAGCGAGATCTTGGTGCGCTCTTGATCGACAAGCTCTGTTTGGGGTCGTTTCGAAAAGTACCTACTACTCAGTTGAATCCCAGTCTGAATGATCGCAAGGCCCGCTTAACTGCAACATTTTTCAAAAGAAAATGCTATGTATCTATACAAAAGTCACTGGATAATTGCAACTCTTTTTGATCGAATTTTTTTTCCATGCTCCTGAGGAGTTGCGATCAAACGGAATTCAATGTATGTCCTAATCATTACGGCGAAAGCCTCGGAGCAGACTTTTTCCAGGTGTGCATTAAGGCAGGTGTGCTACTGGCAGTTTAAGGGCGGGTTAAGGGTTGAAATAGGGTTGGGTAAGGGACAGGGTAGAGGTATAGTTTTTAGGCTCAGGTTTCTCTGACATGGACTCAGGAAAGACTATAGATACCGTGTCAGTAACAGGGAAAACACGTCTTTATCACTTGTTGCCTGGCTTTTATCTCAGTTATTTATTTGTTTAACAGAATAAAAACAGAGTTCTTAAAAGAACATGACAAGTCGTAGCTGAAGTTTTTAGTTTTTTTTCCGTTGACAATGATCGATCTTTATTTTTGACAATGTCCCAGTAGCTTAGCTTCTTTTTCTTACATGCCAGAAGTTTGTTCAGTCTTTGTTGCATAATAAGAGACGGTGCCACTGCTGGGGGTCAGTGTTGTTCCGTACAATTTCTTTTGCTCGAGACTCCTTTGGACCAGATCCTCAATTTCTGTCTGGTGTAGAAGCAACGATCCTAAAGAATATTTTATGGATTCTCTATCGGCTCTTTAACCACAGAAGGCATTCTCTCTTACAGCAGTTCTGTTCTGAGACTACAAGTTATGTTCGCAGCTTCTTGACCACTGTCATTTTTTGGTCTGTTCATTTTCTGCTGAGAGTATTAATGGTGTCAAGTTCAGGCTGGTATCCTACATTCTGTTTCCTCCATACCTTTTCTAAACGCCGTTTGCATAGCAACCATATGACACTGTTCCAAAAATTGAACTCATTATAATATCTTAGACACACCAGGAATGGTCATTTAGGCCACAAACATCCATGGCATATTCTGAGTTTGTAATTATCAAAATTTTTCCATCATGCTGCCTTAAGGATATATTATTTGACTTTTCTCACTTTCTGCTCAGTTACACACACGCGTAAAAACTAGGGTCTAGGGTGCAATCCTCTCTCCCTCGTGTCATGCTAAGCTACATCCCACGATTAAAAGTCATTGCAGAATCATGTCTTTGCAATGCCCAACCTCTTCCCCTACCAAATATATCGCTGTTTCCCTACCATATATATGTCTCTCTTCCATTTAAGGACCTCCCTGGGTACGCCACTGCCCCGATGTTTTAATCAGAGCGCTGCCGCTGTCCATGCCATGCACCTAATAGATTCCCTAACCCATAATGCACTTCAGTCCTCTTAATGGTTTGTTTTCATGCTGTTTGTTTAACTATGACTCTCTGAGTGCCTAAGGACCTCAGGCAGTACTTGTGTAACCACCTACTGCGAGTCCGAGTCAGTTTTGTACCACTGCACTGCGTGAACGACTGCAGAGATCATCACAACTCGGCACTTCAAAATATGTTGGCCTCGGTTGTCCATAGCAACACCTGGGTACACAAACTGTCCGCACTGAAATAAAGAGTCGCATTTTACAAATATTATGTTCATTCGTGCGAGTGTTGGTAAATCTGGGTTCAGAAATTAAACCGGCGATCTGGGTTCAGAAATTAATCCGGCGCCGATGAGGCTATCGAAAAACATGTGCAATCTTTTAAAAAATGTATATATAAGAACGTAACAGTTTTATGAATAATTAAGCCACTTCATGCCACTAAAAGCGATGCAAACAGTAACATTCCGTTTTATCCAAACTTCTTTTATGCGAAATATGAAGTTATATGGTCAAGTAGATTCACAAACATAATCATAGAAAAAAAGATGGCGGAGGACTATCGACACAAGATCATTTTAGTGCTATATGTGTGGTGTATTTCCATTTATATGATGTTACAGATCTGTAACTGGCTTAGTCCTTTTTTAAAAGAAAATCCATAGGGGCTGGATAAACTCACTGAGCTGACGCCAGCATCCAAACGTCTCCAAGCCTTCCAGCCGATAAAAGTCATAAAGTCACCTCCTCTCGTAAATATGTTATTTGTTGATGAGTGGCTGTAGTGTGCATAAGGAACAATGTCTTTGCAGTGGATTGCACTCATGTAATATTGTTTTGTATTGTATGATGTTGGCATATGTCCTCATAAAACTTTGAACATTTGAACATTGTAAACATTTTCGCCTTGTCTGTCTGGCCCGAGGGAACCCTTAGTAAAATACCCCTGCCAAAAAAACCCAGAATATTCCTATGCAAACGTCACAATTTCAGCCGAAGTAAAGAAAAATGACCTCTCTTCTCACCAAACTAAAGTTTGTCGCCACTCTCCTTCCTTGAGACCTTTATCTCTGAATGTAGGGCATATGAAAAGGGTTAGGACTTAAACTCAGTTGGCCTGTAACCTTGAAGTTAAAAAAACAAAAAGTTATGATATTGTTTCTTAGGGTTCATATTTTGTAATGTGCATGTGAAGAGTATGACATAGATTGACAAACAAATGAAATTTTCAGTAAGGGCTAAGCAAGCTGAGTGAACGTACTTGGTCCAGATGACAGCAGTCAGTCAGGATCCTCGTTAATTCTGGTGTTAACATGATCTTAATTTTCATTACGGTCTCATGGTTATGCATTGCCCTGTCATCACTCTTCTTCCTTGCAACACTTTATGATAGGGCCTTCATTTTGAACATAAGACATCGTGTATGTTATAAATAGGAAGGGCCCTTTCAACACCCCTCTTCTCAAGCTCAACCTTTATATCGCATTTATTGTAACTTCGGCTCAGATATGGCAGGCAAAGAGGAGAATATGCGTCCCCCATCCCAAATCCCCAATGCCAACTTTTATAGAAAACATGCGGGTGGCAAATGCGGCAAATGATAGAACACATAAACTCCTTACTCTACCCCATGTTGAAAATAGAAGAAACCCATTGCCATACTCCCTGGCACATTCAATCTGATGTTATATGACTGTCTGTTGTGCTCATTTTAAACGCATGTGTCGTCGATAATATGTAGCTGCAGCGGGAGAATTACAGTCTAACGTTCCAGTCTAACCTTGTACAAGTACATGCTAATGTGATTTCAGCAGTGAGGCTGTCGATCGCGTTGAATGCCACCCACACAATCTGTCATATATTCCGTTCTCCACATCGAGAAACTGTTTTATAGGACCATAAAATATTTCCAAAGAACGAACAAAATAATATCCTTTATGCCCCAACCTATTTGTGGTATTTTGCTGTTTGAGCTTACAATTACACTCTTGTCACTACAGCAGCCCACATGAATCCCTGCACTGATCAGGGCATCTTGAGTGCCTTATAGCATCCATGCTACGTGCAACCATGCTACATGCAACATGCTACGTGCAACATGCTACGTGTAACATAGAACGCAGTTGAAAATGCTGATTATATTTCACGACGCATCGTTAATGCGCAAGTTCTCAAGTATCTCGAAGTAATGAAGTTTCCTCGGAAATTCGAGTTTGTAAAGTTCTACTATATACAGTGTACGCTGTATTATTTATGATTTATCCCAAGCATAGGAGTGGCCTGTGCACAAGACGTGCACCGTTCACATAATGAAAACCAATGGCAATACTATCAAGAAATAGTAGAGCCGGAGCTACAGTGCCTTACGACTTTGGAGACTTCGGTGTTTAGGAAACCCCGATCCGACAAGGAAACGCACGTTTTATATCGCAAAAGCGAATGCAAACTTGATATTATCCGGAGATATTCATCAAGCTGGTCTTTTGGCTTTGTCATGAAAGTCGCTGGTGTAATATTTACGACCCTGATTTAAAGGTCCGGTCGGAAACGGCTGCATTTTTAAAGTTCCTTGACCATACCAACGGTATTCAGGGTCCCCTGGCCTGTTTTCGGGAACTGGCCACTCAAATGCCAATCTATCAGCTTTATCAGAGGCAGTGCGCTATATTGAACAGTTATTAATCCTCGCGTTTTCTCTTGGCAAAGGGACAGCCTTGGTTGGTAGCGTAATTACGGGACCTTATGAGCTGATAGTACAAACTCGTTCAAACATTTTCTGGGGCCCATGCCTTTTGTGTTTACATGACTACTGGAGTACTGGGTGCAGAACCTGGCGCGGCCACAGTCCTGAGTGCCTTGAGAATAAATAGTACAGGGCCCGGAAAAGTGATTGCTGAGATATTTCCAGAACATAGACCAACCTGGACAACTATTTACATACACAGGTTAATATTATTGTACAGTAACAGCCGTTGTATAATGGAGGGTTTAGAAAATGAATGGTAGCGCGTGGAGCAGCAATATTGGAATGAGGACATACCAACGTCAGGGGCTACTCGATTATACAAGTCTGAATTGTGCAGACATCTATGGTACACAACATTGTGGAATTCCCAACGATGCCTGGACTAGTGATTAGTGTGATTATTTGAAATGCAGACCGACTCGGATCAAACCTGATTATTGTGACTGCTAATCTTCGCGAGCTGACTCCATATACAGTAAATCCCGAGAAAACAAACCAATGGCCTCCAATACAATTACTAGCTGAATAATTCGAAGTATACATAGAGAAAGATCTGGATGCTACTTTACATGCAGAGGGAGGTGGTATATACGAAGGCTTAGAAAAATACAAGCATCGTCACTAACAGAGCAAGTAAATGATAGTGAAGTTTATTTTTGTTTT
>JAWQUT010000145.1:85789-97976 GCA_033807755.1 Ellobium chinense | reverse complement strand
ACTCGTATCATGTGGAGTCCCTGGAATAGTGATTTGTGCATTGATTAAAAAGGGTAGACCAGTTTGGGTAAACCTATTTGCTTCCACAGTTTGACAATCTTAAGATACATCATACACTACATGTATACCGAGAAAATTATACTAACGACGTCTGATACAAGAACATACATTATCGTGAGCGGAGCAGACATTGGTGTGACTTTTTTTCAGGACAGATTAAAGCCGGTGAGTATTCGATTAAACAAATTGTGATATTGTGGAGACCGGAACAAAGCATTGCGGAGTCCCAGGAAACATTTAATCAAGTAAGGCCTGGCATAACGAGTACTACGATAGTGCGATTAAAGGGCGGTCCAACGTCGGATCAAACTACAAGCTTTCACATATTGATATTATTACCACGTAGTGGAGGGTTCAGAAAATTATTAATAATACGAGCATGTGAAACGGCAAGCGTTGTGCTATTCTTGGGGCCAGATCAGCGCCAGTAAGTGTTCGATAACATAGGTTCATATTGTGGGGACATACACAAGGCAGAGTAGAGTCCGTGCTAAGGCCTGGAACAGTGATACCTTTTATTCAAAGGGTAAACCAATTCGGATATTAGCTTCTACAAGTTAAAACTGTTAGGATAAGAACTTGTGTATTTTCCTAAGAGACAAGGAACGGCGTCTTGTACAAGGACTTGTTGATATTTTGAGATAAAGACAAATCTGGTTAGACCTTGGTGTTTATTTATACACATTTTCATAATATTAGTTTGTTCAGTCACAGATGTGGCATAATGGAAGGCTTGGAACCGAATAAAAAATTGCGCTTTGAACAGTAACAGGTGTGATATTCTGAAGAATAGACCAGTGCCAGTTCTTATTATGGATCAGACACGGTATCGTCTCTGATACTGTTTAACAACGTATTGATCAGAATAATATAATGATCAGTGTTTGGGGTGATATTTCGAGGTCTAATAGATAGGAATTTAGGTATAAGGCAGCCATTACAAGCATATGTCTTAGTTTTTAGTTTTTTGGTTCTTTTTATGTTTAAAGTTTTCCATGCAGACTTTGCAACAAAGCTGTGAAGCATTTTAATTCGTTATCTTATTTATTTATTTATTTACTTACTTATTTTAACAAATATTTTTATGTATTTGTTATATAAAAGCACTTTTTTGAAAATTCAGATGCCCCTTTGATTTTTATCATTTTATATTATTCCTACTGTCATTATTGCCAGTGTGGTTATTACCAAACTATGCAACAGTCTTGTTACTCAGTTGATTAAATTTATACAGGAGAAATAAAGCACGTCTGCTATGTAGGGATTTTTTTATTTTCATGTTTGGATCTCTTGTAGACCTTTATGGTAGAGCTAAGTATGCACAATATGGCATTTCCTGGTGTTACGATCTTTACAAACTAGACATAATAATAATAATAATGATATAATAATGTTATTATTATTATTACAAACTAGACGTGAAATTCATATATGATTCTAGTTCGTGACTTGCAATATGATCATGAAAATGCTTTATATGCTTACTTACCTCTGCCACAAAGGTCGGAGAGATCCGAACTTGTAGTTAAAAACTTTGCAACAAGTGTAGTATATATACATTTATGTCTTTGGTTCTCCTGTAATTTCTACTGAACTCTAGGGGTCCTAAGACGGTTGTATCAGGCCGACCAGATATTGATTGACGCACTTAACTCTTAATCGATATGTAATGGAAGTTCTATCAGGAACGATTGCTTTTCCTTGAAAACACCACTGTTGTTTAGACTTGTGAGAATAACAATATCGAAAGTGGATAATGCACAACAGGCGGGTGTTATGTGGACATGGTAATGATATACCATTGAGAGGGGGCAGCTGGGGCATCTGGGGCAGCTCGGCTCACTGACAAAAGAGGGACTGGTAGTGGACTTCAAACATTTCTCTGTTGGAAGCTGGAAGCCCAAGACTGTCAGGCCTCCACAGTTCTAAACCTGTGATCAGTTATGCCCGGATTGCGCTTGGACCAGTCTAGACTATTTTGGTCGGTCCATTTAACTTGTTGGCTTTATTCAACGCCGCGCATGATTTAATCTCCGGAAGACCCCCGGGTGCCGTGGCTTCTTCCTCGCCTCCTTCATGAGCTTTAGACCGTTTATAAACCCTTAGGACAAACACCAGGCAGTACAGCATGCGGTGGAGGCATTTTTTGTATATATATATAAACTGCTCTAATTAAAGTTTATTATAAATAGATCTATGAGAAGACAAAAAAGCAGTTCATAACAACTAGAAAACTAAATATCAGTCAATCAACTATATTCATGTAACTATCTGATCTTATTCACTCATTTATGTTGTATGTTTTGTAAGTGCTTGGGTTGACTCAGTAGATCCTCTCTTGTGGTGAATTGGTCTCCCTTCCTGCAAGTTGGTTTTACTACTGACTGCTACTGCTTGTAAGAAGTGGTTCATTCCCTTGTTAAGATTTATTGTAGAAGTGTGTGTGTGTGTGTGTGTGTGTGTGTTTGTTTGTATGTGTGTTTGTATGTGTGTTTGTGTGTGTTTGTGTGTGTCTGTCTGTCTGTCTCGCTCTGTCTGTGTGTGTTTGTGTGTGTGTGTGTGTATGTGTGTGTGTGTGTGTGTATGTGTGTTTCGCGAGGATTTATTTTGCACGAAAAATTATTCTGAACAGCGGGACATTGTAGCTCATATAGGTTGTTTTGCCCCACAGGGAGGAGGGTAGTGATAGGAGAACCTCTCTAAAGTGTGTTCCAGGATAGTCACGGGGGAGCCAGTCCTTGGACAGTCTCAACAGGTGTACCATTAAAGGAATGGTAAAACTCCAAGGAGTCACACAACCTAGAACTACTAATCAACGCCGTGGTGCCCTAAAAGAAGGGAAATAAAATTAAACAAAAATATTCTGAACGTTTTTCAAGAGGATCAGATTTTCTCTAGCCTTGCACAATGTCTCTAAGCACATAAATCTAGAATAATCCAGCGTGACGAAATGTGGCATTAAAATCTCCGCTTCCTGCTTTGTACTGATTTAAAAAAAAAACCAGACAAGCTAATTTTTTATCTATAACGTCCAAAATACAAGGATTAGTAACTAGAAATAACTGCACCCGCTTTTCTTCTTTTTGGGGCTGTTGCCCATATGCAAAAAACGTACTGGTAGTATATCCTTTGAACAATTTTAAGGGGATTACATATTTTTTCAGGGAATGTGATTTGGCGAATCAATTTCAAATCGCGAAGTCACGAGTCAAACTCAGCATGGGAAATTCGCGAGAATTACATCCTCGCGGAAAAAAAAGACACTTATCCGGTATTAAGACGAACTCTCAGTGACCTTGCGTGATCTCCTCACGTACACTACATCTGACTGCCTGGTCATTATAACACAACCTTCACCTTTGATGTAAATGGACTCCCTTCTTAAATGACAGTGACATTGGAAACTCTAGCTGTGCTATGGCGATCTGGAGTTAAGACGCAAGTAGACACGAGACAAAAGCATTTCACTTTGGTAGATCGTAGTTGGTGCAGTTCATTACACAGAATGGTCTAATGTCCGGCTTGCCTAATGGCTGTTTTATGTTCTGCTGCTATAATGCCCTTAGTGGCCTAGTATCTATACTGGTGACTTTTTAAAATCCAACTTGATTATGTTCCATCCAAAGAATATTTTTAAAACTTCAGTAGAAGTTTTACTTGTCATATTAGTTTGTATTGTGAATAAAATTGTAAAGTAAGTTAGATCTAATTATCATTTTTTCCAGACTTAAAGCTACAGGATATGGGAATTAATCGAAGTGGTTGATGAAGGTGTTGCATTTTTTGTTTATATAATATTTTAAATAAGTCTCGGGCAAAATAAATTGTGCTAGTCTTATATCAAATATAACCTGCTTTTCTAATATTGAGAAATGAATTGTGAATATCGATATGAGATCTGCGTTATAAGCGGAATCACCCACAAAGCAGTTGTGACTACAATTCTCAATCACTGACTCGTAATCCCCAGGTTATGCTACCACTGATTTATGTATTTTTAATTATCGCATGATCTATAAGACGCACTCCGAGTGACCTGATATAACTACCCATTATCGACTTGTTTGACTGACTAATGGAGGCGTACCGATACTCTGCCAGTCTTGAGGGAAGAGAGTTTAGTTTAAGTAATATTTAGGTAGAGAATACTTCTTGATCTTTATTTTAATATTTTTTCCTGAGTTATGTGGAGGAACTCAAAATAACGACTATGTCGATGTAGGTTATAAATGCTAAACGGTTAACGGCCTGTATTTGATAGATTTGTTTTTTTTCCTACTGGGTGTCTCTGTTAGTGCTTGTCTGCCAGCTCGCAGAGTTTTGAGTGTTGCAGTCGGTGTTCTAGATCGTTAAAAGAATTATCACAAACACATTTTTGGGTATGTTTTAAAATTACTCAGGTGTGCTTTAATCTGTTAATTGCCCGAGCTTGAAGTATTTTTTGTCAGTGGGCCAGCTCGAGTGGGTAGTGAACGATTAATGAGACCATGTCAATAGGTGGAAGAGATTAGGATCTGACACACTATGCACGAACTGTTTGTTGTTGTAGCTGCTGCTGGTCTACTTCTGTTGTTGTTGTTGTTGTTGTTGTTGTTGTTGTTGTTGTTGTTGTTCCGCGTGTTGTTTGTTTTTCTTCCATTGAAACAAGGAAGACCTTCTCTTGTGGTGATATATTAAAGCACTAAGACTGGGGCTAAAGAGGAAATACAGTGGGGTACGTGTCACGTTTAACACAGACTGTAGGCAAGTGAATCACTGCACTCAACATTCTTTGCCATTGTGATCAGAAGACGGATAGAGCAGAAAATCCGAATTTATTAGATCGGCCTTGCAAGGCCAGCCAACGTTCCTCAGTTTGCATTATTCTTATTTATCCCTCAGTGCAAACCAAACATTATTATTATAGCTATAAGATGCATAATAATTGGTGATGTCTCTTGCAATAAAAAAAGGTTTTTCTCTTTTGACTGTGTATGTAAAAAGTTGTTAAAACCATATTTACCAAGGGATTTTCAAACCACTTCAACTATAAGAAAAAGGTTTCATATTTTGAATGCTTGTGATATGTATATAATCATTTGGACGCGCAGTCGAATCGCCCAGATCGACCACCCCCCCTCCCCACTCCCATCTGTTTTAAAGAGTAGTCTCTAATAAACTTGAACTGAACTAAAATAGATCATTCAAACCAGCAACTCTTGTTTCAGACCTGCGCTAAGTGAGCATGGGGTCAGGATTTAGCACATGCCAAGGGGAGTCAGCCACTTCCATCAGGGGCTCCCAAGCACTTGGAGATGCATCAACTCGACGTGGTCTCAAGGTTTCCATAAAATCTGCCTGGGACAAGTCCAGAAAACTTGAGCGAGGTAAGGTCGGCACCTTGCCTGGGTACCCTCTGTGCCTCCCCTCACATGCCTACCGCTAAATATCTCTTTGCTATACCTGTTGCGGTAGGAGGGGAGGGGGATAGATATAGAGAACTTAATCATGTAGCAATGTTTAAGCTGATAGCATAATTGAAGTGACCAAACAAAGACTCTTGAATTTTCAAGGGAGAGCTAGCATTGTAATAAATAAACGAAACGGCTCTGGATTTAGAAGGGACGTAATAGGTGTGTTTATGTGCTACACAGACGTCATGAGTAATGTCCCTTCCACTCTCAGCCCTCACTTTTCGTCGACATAAGCTTCTGTTACGAGGGAGGAAATAGGTTAATAATACATGAGCAGCTAAGAAGAGTGAGTGTTCAGCGTACCTTGGACTGACTGACTGACTGACTGACTGACTGACTGATTGATTGATTGATTGATTGATTGATTGATTGATTGATTGATTGATTGATTGGCTGCGGTCTTTACTGACTGACTGACTGACTGACTGACTGACTGACTGACTGACTGACTGACTGACTGATTGATTGACTGAATGAATGAGGAAATGAGTGACAGATTGTTGTATCGATTTCCTGATAGATTACTATGTACAGTTTATTATGTTAACGGATGGATCGAGTCTCTAAAGCTCAATCAGTCGAAAGGTTATAGTTGCTTTAAATATAATTATAATTCTTACATGATTGCTGTATATTATGATCATTGCCCAACATAATACTGTAAATGAAATATTCTTCACTAGGTGACGCTAGGGTAGCCCCAGTTGAGACCAAACCGAACCAAGGATTTCACATCAACTTCCACCCGCCTGCCCTAACCTCCAATGGAATCTTCAGCAAGCCAGAATCCTCACGATTTGGGGACAACGACGTCACAGATTCTTTCAACCTGGACATGCCAAATAGGACTAGACCTAAGAGTGCGCATGTCCGAAGACACCCGGGCAGAGCTAGTTACGTCAGAGAAACCACAAATGGGAGGGTCAGACCTCGGATAAGGAAAGCAGCCAGATTAGAAGAGGTGGGTGGAGATAGTTTGGAATCATCCGACGAGGAAATGGACTCCGATCTTTTGTCAATCCCAGACGAGACGCTATTTACACCAAGAACAAAGATGAAGCACACAGCTCAGATCTCTACAGCTCAGCCTTCTCAGCCAATGAACACGGAGGAAGAGGTGGTAGAGCAAGAGGATTGGTGGGATACATTATCGCCTTTGGAGAGTGACTTTCTAACGGACCGGAGTCATGGCAGCTTCATCAGTCGGAAATTCTATGATAACAGCATGGGCAAGAAAGCCAGCGAACGGTCTATATCCAGTGTCATACTTCTTACACCGATTGAATCTCCAAGCCACACTGCGGCAAACTCTGCCGCGAATTCTACGCTGAATACGCCCTTAGGTTTAGCGCCCATCACAATGACCATGAATTCGTCTTCGTCGGCTTCTACGCCACCCTCGGCCAGGGCTGTATTGGCTACTAACCCTACCCCTACACCGTCCAACATCACTGACCAAGAAAGCACGGCCATCGTGCAAGTAAACGGTTATAATTCGCCCCAGCTGAGGAACTTTAGGAAGGTAAGATAGCAAATTAATACGATATTGCATCGAAATACCTAATTTTGTCCATATATTTACTGAACAATCATGTCTGAAGCTAAACAGTTCTGTCCGAGATGTTTACTGGACCATCCTTCCAGAAATATTTATTAAATAGTTATTCCTCATACATTTGTTAGGTAATCATTTCCCGGTCTCTACTGGATAATCCGTCTTACTCTCAATGTTTGCCGAAACATTTTAGCATTACCATGCACAGATCCCTGTCATCGACTTGATGTTCACCTTTTCCCTTAAACCGACTGCATCCCATTCATTCAGTCTTGCTCTTTGAGTACTCCCACATTCTGTCGTCCATGCAAATTTCCCTCTATAGCCATGTGGCCGTTGTGGAGGCATCTTCCTACTTCTTCTGCGCCTTCTCTTTCCTCAATATATTTGTCCGTATTCTTGCAACGGCTATACCGTGATTGGGAAGTTTGGTATTCTATGTAGATCGAGTAGGGCACCACTCCTCAGTCTCTCAAGGCTCATAAGGAAGCTCATGTCCACTAATGATCGAACACTTCCTGCAAAGTAAAGTTGGCCAAACGTGACCCCTTCAGTTCTCTATGACATTGATTCAGCATTGCCATAGACAAGAAACCTGAACCTCCCCCCTTGAGTCAAGTAATCTTCGAGTCACCCCCCGTCTTTTCCTCTTTTCCTCTATTAATTCTTCTGCATTTTCAGTCCTATTAGTTCAGCAACGACAGCAACAGCAGCGACAACAACAACAACAACAACAACAACAACAACAACAACAAAGCAAGCAACAACAACAATAACAACATCAAAGAGAAGCGAAGCTTTTGTATTAGTAATTATATAATTTTGATTGCCCACAGCAACTAGCTATTCTTGAGGAGCACTTGTCACCGGAATTGGCGACTCTGTCTCAAAATCCTAGCACCGGCATCAGTAACTATCATGAACTTGTGTCCAAATCCCGACAGCATTTTCTGCGTGCTGTGACGGACTTGAGACAGACAGCAGGTCGGCCATGTATAGGTCCAGAGTCCATTGATGTATCGGTAAGTAATTCCTAGACAATTCATGCAGTTACTTAAGATCAGATGTGGATAGACTATTTGCAAAGGATGAGAGTTTGTGTGCATGAGACGCTCCAGGGTGTGTCTACTGTATGCATGTCTGTGAAGAAAATACGTAAGTATACGCCTTGTCACTCTAACATTGCGAAGTTTCGCCCAAATCAGATCAACAAGCATGAAGTGCAGAGCGGAGGCGTCCTGGTACAGTTATGATACACCAGAGGAAGCATGCAGCTAGGGCTCAGTGAAGAAGGGCGGATGGCAAATTATTTTGGAAGGGGGCAGAGGAGGCAGACCTATAAGCTATCCTCGAGATCCTTTATCTATACCTGTCACACGGCATTGTTACTAAATGCCATATATTTGCATGTCAGAAAGTGGAGCTAAAAAGTATGCTCATTGCTTTACCTTCTGTGAATGCATTTCACTCCCACCTGTAGCGATTCCCCTTTTATCTGACCATTTGGCTGTAATTATTATTACTTGATGGAGGGTAGTTCCTCTTTGATGCCAGAGAAACCTGGCGGGTGAGTAATAATATTCTCTTATAACGGCCTTCACCTTCTCCCTTCACAAGTAATACTGGCATGATTTCAAAATATTCTTTCCCCAGCATCTTCAAGGCCTAGAAAACTCCCTAGCACAGGCGTTATATTCAGCCAAGGATGACGGTACTGTGTCACAATCAGTGGCCTCACACCTTAAAGCACTAGACACTCTCTGCGACAGTGAAATTGATCATAATAATATTCAGAAAATAGACCAGTCTTTACCACAGTGGACACTGGTCGATGTTGAGGAGGGAAGCGAGAGCTCCAAGGTAGGTTTTAATTCTGTTACGTCGTAACTCTTGTTGTATCAGCATCACCATCATTATCAACATCATCATTTAAGAATGTAAAAAAGTTAGAACTTTAAAACAGACGTTAAAGGGAAGGCATTCACAGATAAATAAAGTTAATTTAATAGCGAAAATTTTCGATCTAAAAAGATCTTCAGGCATAAAAATTAGACACACAGTGAAGTAAAATTACTTACAGGTATGGGTGACTAATCGAAAAAGTAAAGAAAGTTTAAAAGTTCAAAAGCAGATAGTGAGTACAGCATGCTTAAAACAGATAAAAAGGGGTGGTCGTCAGCGTCAATTGAAGTTAAAACACGATGTGGTTAAGAGTTGTTGTTATAGATATGTATAAATAACTAGAATAGTGCTAAAATTACAATGTATGCTTCCCCACCTCTCTCTCTCTCTCTCTCTCTCTCTCTCTCTCTCTCTCNTCTCTCTCTCTCTCTCTCTCTCTCTCTCTCTCTCTCTCTCTGTCTCTCTCTCTCTCAATATCATCATCATCATCAATAGTAGCAGCAGCGGCAGCAACAGCAGTCACAGCAGCAATGATATAGTAATAGTTATGATAATAACATAACTTCTGAAAGAACGAAACCATACCAGAGTAATTCCGCAGACGAAGCCCAATGATTTACCATGAAAACACCATTAATATGTTTCTGTTTGTTCCACGGTTGCGTCTCACTTATTTATGTGTGTAGATCTATAAACAAACAGAAAAAAGCCACAGATTATGAATAGCACTAAACAAATCTCACTTTGTTCCGAAGATTGCTCTATTCTGAGCACCAAATTTCTGAAAATGAACAAAATGCATCCGATTGCTTTCAGAAAAATATAAAACGGGAATGTAGGATAACATACAAGAAAGTGGGGAAAAAACTTAAATGTGAGCGAAGAAGGCAGGAAAGGAGAAACAAGAAAGGGGAGAAATTAAACCAGTGTCTTAGGCCAAACAATATTATGTCCAGTTGAGAATATATCCGGGCTAATTTATCTTCATCAGCACCATCACCACCATCAATATCACAGTCACCACCATAATGTACCATCATTATCAGGGCCACGACATAATACCACCATCATCAATATACAGTTATCAGCTGGGTACACCATTGGATACACACAATCACAGTGCAACGTCACCACTACTTAAACAATGCACCTCCACCACACAGTGAATCATCATCGTTATTACCATCCACAGCACAATAAAGCATCACCATCATAATCATCTCCACCACCAACTCTATAACAGTGTGTAACCATCAGCATTACTTCCTCCCACCACAGTGCAGCAACATCACCACCATTATCATCATCATCACCACAATGCATCACCACTATCATTACACTGTATCACCACCATCACAGTGTATCACTACCACAACGTCAGTGGCCCATCATTACTCTCACCACCACCACCACAGTGCACTACCATCTTTACACCACACAATGCACCCGATCATCGCAACTATCAAACGTGCTATACTTATTTATGTGTATTGTCGTTACAGTCCATATTGTATGAGCAGGCCTTTTTGAATATTTTGGCGCAGACTAACTTAATATACTCCTGGCTGTGCTGTGGACTAGGTCAAATCATACCAGGACATTTTTTAGAGGGGGTGTAATTTAGCATGCTACACCGATATGACAATTATAAGTGATTCTGAAGTGTCTGTATTGAGGACATGAGGCGAAGAGATGGGATTGTGGTGGGCTCATCGATGGAAGCCAAGTTCCTGGTGCACAAATACCTTAGTAGCTCCAACTAAGACCCTGCCGCTTACCGCGCCCTTTCGGTTAAGATCTTGGTCTATCCGTGAAACTGGTCTTTTTTCCTATTAATATTTCAGCTGCAGCAACTGTTTTTGTCACTTAAGATGCCGATGTCACTAGCCGTGGTGATTTTTTTTCCTTTCTGTTGTGTCTGAGTTGCTTTTCTTTTTTTATTGACAGAATATGAGAATATTTGCAATTATCTCTGTTAGATCTCGCCTACATGAATGCGCTATACTGTAACAAGGCGCAGATAAGTCACCCATATGGCTCCCTCGCGCCGGCGGCTTGCTCTTTGATTAAGGGACATAATTACAATGCATTTCTAATGTCTGTACATGTCTCCCCTTCCTACCTGAGATCGTTGGCTGAGATCTCGCTCCGGCTAAATCCCACTTTTCTTGTCTACCGAGTACCGGAATCTTAGCCAAGGATTACTGATTGTAACACCTTCGCGAAAAAGAAGCCAGTCAAGATTTATTATCACTCCCTGAATTGCGTCCTTCATATTGTGGCCTGGCTTTCACAGGAAGACTTTTTAGTCGTTCAAGAGGCCCAACCTCCCGCAAAATCTTAATAGTCTTGAGATAATTTAGCTGCACACCTTCTTTGAGCTCCTATAGGTGGCCCTGGGCGCCACTTGAGTTATCACACGATCCTTTTAAATGTTTAGGATTGAGGAATCGAACCATAGTTTATTGCTCAATCGAATCACTTGTTTCGCATTCGCTCTCAGTCATAGCTTACTGGGTGTGCCAAAGCAAAAGAGTGCACGGGAGAAGGAGGGAGAAGAAGGGGAGAAGAGAGAAGGGTAGGGGGGGGNGGGGGGGGGGGGTCTGCCGCTCTTTCTTTTTTTCACCTGGAGATGCAGCTTATGATGAGAAGGGAGACAATGAGGATAACAACTATTACAGCTAAAGATGAACTTTAAGCACACTGGATATCGAGTGAAAGCTATAATGCGCGACGTTGCGAGAATCGAGTAATTACCAGAATCTTACGAATACCTCCAGGCCGAGTACTCTGATTCTGTGAGTATTTCAGAGAAATACCAAGTCTTACCTGAAGGCTGTTTAAGAACAATAAAGGGGCCCATAAGATCTAAATATTTACTTAATACGTCATCGTCTGCGGGAGGTGGGGGAGGGGGATGGAGGGCTTTCATTAGATGTGTTTTCTGGGACATGGAATGCGGATCTCATGTGGGGGGACATAGGGGTGGAGTGAAGGCATTGGGATAGTGGCATATAAAGTGACTTCGGAAAGGAAATGGGCACAGCTTGAAATGGGAAGGTTGGGGGCAGAGGCATCTGTTAGCGAAAACGTGGGGAAGGTGGCTGGACCCTTTGCCCCTACTCCTCTCCCTCTACCCCCCCACCCCCCGCTAATCCAAGAAGAATTCTGGTTCTTTTTCAGTATCCTTCGAGCAACAGCTTGTTGTTCAGTAGCG
>JAWQUT010000145.1:68593-85782 GCA_033807755.1 Ellobium chinense | reverse complement strand
CCCTTCCCTTTGCTTCCCCCCTCTCGTTGCCTCCCCTCCCCTCACAGCTACCCTTTTCCTCACTCCGTAATTAAATCCCAGTTACCACCACATCTCAGTAATCTGATCACTCCTTTTTGCATTTTCGCAAAAAAACAAAAAAAAAGAGATTCCTGTTTATCTACACTGACCTCCTCCTAAACGCTTTGAGTTTCTGGACCTTTATAATCCCTAATAACTAATATCTTTGTAGCTTTCCCCATAAATGTTCATAATCTTTTTAAAGGAACTCCATAAAAATGTTGGAGCGGTCCCCCTCCTCGATGCCATCAATGTGGGGGAGCTCCCTCTCTTCCTCTTCCATTTCTGAGGCTTTGTTTACAATCCTGTGCCACCTTCTCCGGCTCTATGATGTTGTCAGCTGTACAGCATATATAATCATAATAACAATATATTATGACAGCCCTTGGTTTGATAACAGGTACAAAGAAAGAAAACGCGTTCATTAGATATAGACTAAGTCTTATCGGTGACATGATAATCTATGAAAAATGCATATTTGAGTTGCCGGGGTAAGGTCTTCGTTATTTCTTCAGTGAAATTGTGAGCTCCTTCGGGGCAGTGGGTGTGAACAAAGTATGAGAATGGGTTGGATCATTTCTTAGCTAGACCGTTGGATTCCTTGTTGCACCACTCCTGAATGTGCAAAATTCGGGTATTCCCAGTGTTTATGCATAATATTGTGGCGTATGGTTAGAACTGTTATCTCTTGGTGCGCATTCTGTTAAAATGCCTTGGATATGGATGTTCTCCCTTGAGTGTAGTGCGGTCGGTGACGTGAGCTAGTTTACTACACATTGGATGGGGTGACGTAGTGCCCCAAATATACATTTGAAAAGCAATCACGGGCTTTATGCACACAATTTGCTGTGTGTGAATCAGCAAAAACTGTGGCAAATACAGAATTCATCCACGGTAAATGTTACTATAATTAGCAAAAGACAGGTGTTTTGGCAGAATATAATTTTTCTCCTATTTAGATGTGTATTCTTTTCTAGATTTTTCATTCTCTTTATCATGTCTTCCTCCTCCTTACCGGTTTCCTTTTTATTCTCCCTGCACTATTCTGTAGTCTTTTTTGTCTTCTTTCCTCCTGCTAGAATTTCATCTTCTCCTTCACATTCGATTTCTTCTTATCTGCTTCTTCCTTCTAAAATCTTTTTAACCATTTTTCCATCTTTGTACTTCCTCTTGCTACTTTTCTGTTTCTTGCGTTGGTTAAGTACTACCACCACCTTACAAAACCACTACCATCTTCCCCTCCCCCCCCCCCCCAACTTAATATACTCCTTTTCCTCTCCTCTTCTTTCTCCTTCTCTCTCTGTCTCCCTCTCTCTCTCTTTCTCTCTCTCTCTCTCTCTCTCTCTCTCTCTCTCTCTCTCTCTCTTTCTCTTAAAATCACATAATGAGATCTGACAGACAGAAACAAAAACAACTACAATGGAAGATCAGAAAGAAGTCGTAGATTAATGTGTCATTCTGCTGTCGCTGCCAGAAACCCTTTTCTATTTTTTTTCCTCCCTCAAGAAGCTCCCCCAGAGATTTCACTATCTGTTCATAAGAAAGAAGTGTCATAGGTGCAGCTTAAGAGCTTAAATCATGAATTATCTCCTGTCTGAACTGTCGGCACGTCCGGGTCAGACTCGAACATAATAATATAACTTGTCCCGTCCCCTGCTGGCATGCTTTCTACAGTGGCGTGTCTGAATATTATAGGTTGGAGGGGTGGGCTGTAGAGGGAGGGGGGATGAGGATTGAGTGAAATAGAAATAGATGCCTCCATTTAACTGCATAAAATTGGAATCTGTTGTTTTCTTTCTTTTTCTTCTTCTGTGCATTTATATTTCTGTCTCTGTTAATAAATCAAATGCTGAATGTATATATGTGTGTTTGTTGGTGGCGGAAAGGAGGAGGGCAAAATGAACATTAGAGCAATCTGATCTCTCTCTCTCTCTCTCTCTCTCTCTCTCTCTCTCTCTCTCTCTTTCTTTCTCTCTTTTTTCTCCCCCTCTCTCTCTCTCTCTTTTTCTCTCCCTCTCTCTTTTTCTCTTTTTCTCTCTCTCTCGCCCGCTCTCTCTCTCTCTCTCTCTCTCTCTCTCTCTCTCTCTCTGGACATGCCCTCCCCTCCCCCTTCCCCATTTAACAAAAAAAAATATCATGCTCTCAGACATAAGACGAAATATTCTTTTTTTTGTTACAACGATTGACCCGGGGTGGGAAATGGGGGAGAGAGGAATGAGGAGACCACCTGACAGTGGTTATGTATTGTTCATTAGAAGTATCTTGATATGAGTGCGGTACCCAGACCTAATTATTATTGAAAGTAGACTATCGAGACTTTGGACGTTTCTCTATTCCTTCTCTTTCCCCTTTCTCCTTAAACCACACATCTTCACTTCGACATCAGTCCAGTCGCTCGATCCGCCCCTGATTCTCAGCCAGTCAGACTTGGTCGGCACCTCCACATCGTAGACTGGTCTATATCTTTCGCCCAAAGACGGATCGACGCACGGTCGGGTATCGGAATTTCTATGTATATATTTGTACCTCGAGTTAATACCTGTGGCCCCGTGTATTTAAGTGGAGGTCGATATACCTGTTAGGGTCAACAATACCTAGTGAGACTGTGCCAGTAATGGATACATACTCATGCCGAGAAGAAGAACAGAGCAAATAGTGGAAAGGCACGGCTTCGTGACTGCTGCTGATCAAATCCTCTCAGAGGTATGATTGGAGTTTTCAGTTTTCTGTACCTGGCCGAAACGATTCTCTTTTCATTCAGAAACGTATTCTGGAATGGATAGTCTGCTGGCTATTTGATACTGAATGGAGAGTTAGGGAACTGCCAACTTTCTGCATAAGGAAAAAAGAAACAACAGCGCGTCATTCAGCGGAAAGAAAGGCTGTCGGACAAGTGTATTGGTTCTTAACTCTCTGAGACACTGACAGATCTGGGGCCACCCTTGGGTCATAATCCCCAGGTGTCATTCTCTTGTTGATTTTCCGGCCTATTTTCCACTAATGTCTCGTTAGAGACTGACTATTCAAGCCTGGCAGCTGGTAACGAGAATTTGTCATAATTAGAAAGCGACACGTTTAGAACTGGAGGTAAGGTCTTAATCTTTTAACATTGTAAATATGTAGTCTGTGTGTGGTTGGAAACTCGGTTTAATTTGCTGCAACTGAATGGTTCTAATTCATCTCAAACAATTCATCAAATGAGTTTTCCTTTTATAGTCGTAATGTCCTTTGTCTTATTGACCGAAGGTATTTTCTGACATAAGGAATGGTTAGGCATGAACGTGGAATTCCAGAAGATCAGTTCTTTGAACTCTTAGCAACAGATACTGATATTGTCTTTGGCAGCTTAGTGCTTTTGTTTACGGAGTACACAGTTCGCATAAAGGTATGTTTGCAAATTGTCCTTCTGGCTCAAGTAAATTATAAAAATTACAGAAATAAGAAATAGGTAACTGGTNCCTGAAGGTGATACTCTATAGGTTTTAGTTTGGGTCTTTTTCATGTTTATTTTAACAGTCTTCACCATCAAATTAACAGAAAAAAAGTTGATAAAAATGTGTTGTTTCTTGGCGTTTGCTTGCCATGGAAACGGCAGCCATTTTGGATTTTCATAACAACAATCATATACATTATTTCGAAAGTATCTCTTTTTTTTTTTTNTTTTTTTTTTTTTTTTTTTTTTTTTTTTTTTGTAAATCCAATTTGATTGCAGCATTATGATATACAAACTTTAGGCATATCATATATAAAAAAGTTTGGCTAGAGCAGGATTGCCATTTTTCTCTCCAGCTTTGAGCAAAAAAAATGTTTAATACAGCCATATCTTGAGATTATCATTTTCTTTAGAATTCTGGTATAAAATGTCAAATTTCTCAAAACTTGTAACAGATTTCGGAATTTTGCTCTAACCACACATTTAGTAAGTTTTTGGTGTTGATACGTGCCAGCAAAAAGATAACAAATTCTCTTCAGAAATTTAGGGGCAGGTAGCAAATGACTTAAGTAAAACCACATTTTGGAAGTTGTGCAGAAAATGGATGAATTTTAATATCTTTGTCCTACTAGAGATGTTCTAAAAATGGTTATTTGATGGAAAAACATCTCAGATTTGCACTTAGACGTGTTTTTTTTATTCATGACCAGAAACAGACATAGTCTCTTAAAAGCCAAGCAGTCTTTTAAATAGTTACATGAACGTTATTACCCAAGACACAGAATGGGCAAATTGGTTAATTTGTAAACTTTAGAAACCCTGGGGGTTGAGTTTACAATAGCTATGATCAATCTATTCATGTTTCTGCCAAAGGGAATTACTTTCTTTCATCCGAAACAAATTGATCATTAGCACTGCTAACGTTACATCTAGTCCTGTATAATATCATTTTGCTGAGAAAGTGTGGTCAGTAATGGGACGAATTGTTATAGAGACTATGGACTGTATTCATGTCAGTGGCACTCAGCGGAGGCATAGTAAAGAATACATAGCGAAAAAGAAATTTATGGGGAGGGGACGTGAAGGGAGACTAGTTAGCTTTTGAAAGGTATACATACACCCATAAATTAAAGATGGGAAATAGCTATACATTGTATTGGGCATTCTAAATGCAGAATAAAAGTCCTGATGGGCTCTTCCATGCCTCTTTAGTTGACGTACCTCTTAACGCGATCAGCTAATCTCGCGTACCCAAATTATAGAATCACTCAGCTGGTCCTAATGTCAAGTATAGTAAAAATGTAACTTGTATATTTGTTGAATATCTTACTCTCTGCGAATTCTTCCACTTATAATTTGTATGGTGTATCCCTTCCGGAGAATAGCCCTAAGTTGGGTACCGTGGTCTAAACAGAAGGTCTTTTCTCACCCCCGCCTCTTTTCCCTCTCCACGGAGTCCCCAACAGCAAAATCATATTTTTTTTTCTTTTTAGCATGTTTGACTCGTCACATGAATACTTTAATAATATGCAAATTTACCGATACAAGAGGTAGCAAAACCTTCCACACGATAGAATTCCGGAATTGAGAATATCAATGAGCCAATTGAAATTCGGCCCACCAGTGATTGAAACCTTTGTCCCGTAGAGCGTCAATAATGACCTGACAGACACCTGCGACATTGTTGATTTTCTGAGTTCCTCTTAACCTGCCTACACCTCTGAAATATAAATTGAAAATTAATGGGGATCTGGCATTCAAGATCTCTGCCCCGTAAAATTGACATTACACCTTTTCTCATTTGGCAGGTCTTATACAGTACTTTGGAAAGTATATTCATGTCATTGTGCTGATAGGCCACAGTCAGTGGCGTCGCACAGGGTGAGGGCTGGGGGTGAGCGAACTTGAGAGGGACCAATAGAGTTTAAAGGGGTGGGAGATGGTTCTTATGTAGAGAAAATACAGTGATCTCTCCTGAAGGACAGTACGGTTGAAGTTGGGAGGTGCAGATTGTTCTTGTAGAAGACGGGATAAGGGGGTGTGGTGGGTGGAGGCAGGGAACGACATTAATCTCACATGTGCGAGGACAGAGGGATATGTATCATGTTCACATTTTCAATTGTATGACTAAGCCTAAGCTCACAATTTTTGAACGAACTGGAAACAGCTGTTTAATGTTTGGTGACTTATCAAAAGTGTAATAATAGACATTTTGAAATAATATGTTAAGTACTTTAGTAGACTGATCACTATATTTTAATGTTCGAGGTACTAACATGGTGCATACTGTTATGATCTAGAGCTCTGACTAATATATTACCAGCCAGATGTGTTAAGAGATGTACCATGGACTGCATACGAAACAGTGAATCATCTATATTATGGGAATTTTATATGCACACCGCTTTTTTAAATGACGGGAAATGTTATGGCTTTGCCTGTATGATTAAATTAGTGCGAAAGAATTGAGATGATTTTATTGTGATACGTATTCTTGCTGCGGATAACAGTGACCATTTGTTCTCTTAATAACTGTGACTTCAGATTTATGCTTTTATGCTCTTCCGCAAATGTAATCTAGTTTGAGGATGGTCTGATGATGTGACCTGGCCGCGGATGGTACACCTCGGACGGACGGCTTGCCGATACTGGGGAAAGGCGAACATGTTGTTGCCCTATTGGTATTAAGTAGCTTTTGCGTTCGAAGTCGGTGCCTTTGAAGATGGTTGTTAAAGAATCCGTTAGAGCAGATTAATGCGAAAACTGATGTTGATGAACATTTTGAATGTTTCTTCAAGATTTCAGTCGACGGCTGTGTGAGTTATATTATGTACAACGCTAAGGCAGACAGTATTACACGTATATCATTTTAACAACCGTGGCAACAATAAACGAGTAGAAACTCTGTTGTACTGATGTGCTTTATCATTAAAGGCGATTATAGTGGACATGTAATGGAAAGATCGCAATTAGAACTCTTGGTAACAACCGAAATATTAAACAGTTAACAAAGCAGAGAAACTTGCAGAGACACAGTTCTCAACAGACTAACAAGATAGTCTGCGGCAAAGAACACTGGGATACTGCTAAGCTGGACAGTGACACACAAATATGGAGGCTCATGATCGCCTACGCTGGTTGATATGGTATATTAGAGTGTACTCGAAAGTATCTTTGCTATAGTGATATACCTTCCTGGTGAACTTACTGTATTATCATACAGCTGATAATGGACTCGATCGCCAATCACTGGGTGACCCAGGTCTGGAACAGAATTTACAGCTATACCAACAAGAGAAGAAACACATCAAGGGTCATTTTTGTGAGAGGTGTTCGTCAGCTTCCCTTCATACACTCAGGATGCTTTTCCCGTCTTGTCAACGCGACCAGCTTGTCTAGTTGGTGAAGGATCTGTCAGGACGATCTTCTCTGAAATGGTCCTAAAAGGAATGCCATACATCGATATTCATAGAACATCTACCATTGTCTCACGCTGGATTTAGTTAACCATATTCTATAACTTTGTTACCATGGAAAAAATGTATAATCTGAAAAAAAAATCTGAAATCTGATTACATGTTGGGCAGTGTTATGAGAGAATTCTACCAGTGTTGTGTTTCTATTCTTCCTCTCATTGCTCGAAGGCAGTTTAGCCGAGTGTTTTCGGCAATGGACTCGATTCCAGCTATGTTTACGCTGAAAGTAATAGCATCGATGTGCTTATTCCTTAATCCATTCACTTTTAAAGCGAATCCATGGATATATGAGGTATGACTATGACAATCGTAAATGCACGATATTGTGAGCGTTAGTGTTAGTGATTACCGCATATAGGTAGCAGCTGTGCTTATGCTCCCTCAAGCAGTTGCGAAAGTCTGTGAGTAATCTGGTCTACCGGGGGATAATTGTACTGTTAAGTCTCGAGAGAAGTCATTGGCTCGGATAATAGTAAACTCATAAAGGTCAGGACATTATTTCCATTGTTGTTAATGCTGAGAAGTTCCTTGTAAATTCAAACGCATCTTGCAATATTCATTGTGATCGGTGTATCTTGTGTCAAGGGAAACAACTCACTCTGGTGTACTGACCTTGACCTGTGGTCAATGAGTGCTGACCCGTGGTCATTGAGTGCTATCTTTGTGGTCTCAATGGTTGGTGACCAATGATCAGTGAATGCTTGTGAACATTAGGCCTAAGTTGTTAAATGATTATACTAGCGTCAATCCTCATCCATAATCCACACTCTAGTGGCTGTGCCAAGACGCCTGAGGGCAACTGCGTTTGAACTTTGAACCCGCTGAGAGAGCACCTTGACACGCTGAAGGTTACGTGGTGCAGGAAGCAGTACAAAAGATGAAAACAAAATATTAATGAACCTAGACAATATAGATTCGATAATCTATTAAAACCTCAGGGAAAATAGTAAAAATCTATATCTACTTGTTGAATTTTATCAGGAAATTTTGCATTTTTCTGAGACTGCTTTTGCCGGATGTTTCGCCCCACCAGCTCCATATAATACATTGGATATACAGTAATAATAATAATAATAGGATTGTAATTGGTAATCGCCACGGTCTAGTTCCCAACTGCTTTGATCCGCCTGTCTGCATAGCCAGTATTCATTGACACTTGAGCTGAGTGGAGAATGAGATTTACAACGTACTCTATGTACGTAAACCATTCAATTCGTAAATGGCTTTGGGATTGTTAAAGGTCACTTAAGCTGGTACAGTGTCACTGAGTGCACAGTATGGTATTGACATATGAATGCTATCCATTCATAAGTGCGAGAGGTAATGGGCAGCTTTTCGATAGCCATGTTCTGTCTACCTTTAAGGCAGGTGATAATATTATTACTATAGTCCTCAAGAGACAGTGTCATACGTTTGATGTGGTTCACATTTGTGTTGGGGTAGGGGATGGAGGATGGATAGGTTAAAAGCCTGACCTTTATGGTGACCCTTACTTCGTCACGTGCATTCGTCTCTCCAAATCGGGGAATGGTAACCTACATAGTTGGACTACTCGTATGTCGGACAACAACTATCTCTAACGAGGCGAATAGGGTCAACTTAGCCAGACACCATGACGGGTTGGGTACGTGTAAGTTGTGAAAATGCTCGATCATTGTAAGGCCGTCCGTATCTGGACAAAGGTAGCTTGGCTGAAGGTATGAATATCCATTTTTTTTTTTTTACTATAGGCTGTATAAGATTTTACACCTCTCGTTAACTTATCCAGGGGTTCTATGGCAAAATACTTTCAATACATGAATACATGTCGTTTAACTATTCCTCCAAATTTTGACACAAAGCAAAATGTCCCTAAACCAGTTAGATTTTGAGAACTTATGCAGTGAATCAGGTTACCTAATATTTTAGGCCTTTTCACACAGTTAACAGGGTAACTTTACCCACCTAGCAACAACCACAAAGTTTATACTAGAGTGGCGAAACTTCACTTATTCTGAGTCTATAAATATATTTGCATCTATCCAAGACTTTGAAATTCAAATTAAACTCCTATCCCTCTCCCCATGGTCAATTTTCTAATTTTTTAGGGACTATTAATAGTTGCATACTCGAATGCCAGCTGCTGTTGGCTTCTTCCTACCTGGATGGCCAGAATACCGGTGAGAATCCGTGAGGAGTATACTGTAGCTGGAGAGCCAGGTGGAGAGATTTGCGAATGTGACAGTCAAGTAACAAGCTTCTCATCAAATAAAATAAAGAACATAAGGAGAACAACGAAATTATATTTGCCTCATATCAGCTTTGTGAGCGGTGTTAAATAAAGGGCAGTTAGTGATAAATGCTTCTTGTGAAGGTTGGCTTTTTCTTCAGATTTTGAGTCATATTATTATAGTAATGCCCACTGCTGGAGGGACGAATTGCCATTATGAGTGAATTATTGTAATGATAATGATAATAATATTATTATTATTCGGTTAATAAGTCTTACCCGCTCACGCGACTTCCCTCTATTATTATCCTAGCAGGCCTGATCACTCTAGAACTATCTCAGTTCCCTGGGTAGCATACGGTGTCGCTGGCATTTACAGACGTTGGTCACCTGCATTCTGACAGTGTCTTCCACTGCCTAAAGCCAGGTACCCATTTCACATAAGGTATTGTGAATAAAATGCTTTCCCAAGGCATTTACAACATGATCATGGTCGGGAAGCGAACCCACGACCTTTAGATCTTGGCTGCACTGCTCCACAGTGTGGAGAATTCAAAGTCAAAGGGGAGATCACTCGAAAAACATCTTGAATAAACATACACCCCAGTCAGTATATTCCGTAAAGTGTATTCTGGCTCTCGAGTCAGAATATTCACTCCGCAATTATGTCACTGTCCTGCTGAAATAACACAGTATCAATCAACAAGTTATAGCAGCCGCTGAGCCCCTCTTTGACAGAATTATGATGTAAAACTCACATGTCCTTGAGAGGCGCGAGGCACTGAGGAAATTGTCCCAACTCTTTATCATTAACATCAGAATCTGTCCCCGAGTGAAGGCTGATGTACATTCGATTCTACTTAATCGCCGACTTAATCGCTCAAAATATTCATTGAATGCTACATTTTACACGAAGTAGCAACACACAGCGTCGCTAAGTTGCACACACTTTGCTTAATCGCAACTTTTTCCATGCCCCTGCGGAGCTGTGATTAACACTGGGTTCGACTGGAATCCATTTGATCGGCTCATTGTGTTTAAGAACGCAAATATGATGTCCACGAACGGATACGTCCGCGAGACATCGGTGACAGGACTGGACCATGGTAATAGGCGAACAACTGGAGAAATTGAAGATATGAGAAAAGGGGGAGAAAGTGCGGTGTCTATTGCTCTGGATGGACGAAGCACACTGCAAGATATGGACAGTGGGTCCATTGTTATGCTCTGGTCTCGAGCGGGGCGCATATGTAAGTCATGAATGCAGTGAAGTAGTATGTTACTATCATTTCAATATGGACTCTTCCCTTTTTTCTGAACATACATTTACTTCTTTTGAAGAAATCTAAGTTCTCCAACCTACCCTCCCCCGGACCCCTTTTTCTTCACCTCTACACACACACCCTGCTGCCCNACGCACGCACACACACACACACACACACACACACATACACACACTTCTCGCATATGTCAGGAACTATTTAAATGTTCACTCACCGAAACTTAACGGTGTTTCAGTGACCCAGCGGACAATAGCGGATCCACTGAGGCGTAGACGTTTAGCAGCCAATGCCCTGTGTCTTGTACTGTTTGCTTAGGATCGTCTCTTTAATCTTAATTCGCTTAATGGTGACCATGTCCTCTTTGACACTCATTCTATTGGTGGGGCTATTCCACGAATAAACGCTGACTGGCTGGCTGCTAGCTTCTTGATGCGAAGAGTCCCGAGTTCGAATCCTGCTAGCGGCAGGTTCCTCTTTGGCTATATTTAATGGTGTTTTAAAGACACTGGCATGTCGGTGGTCAGACAAGGGTTCAGATCTCGTCTTTGATAAAACCAGAGTTTTGCTTCGTATTAAAAACCTAATAATCGTGGTGGCTTCCGTCGGCGAAGATTGACCATGAGTTTTACATCCTAGTTGTTCTTATTGAATGCTCGGCTTGAGTAGCATCCATTGTGACTGCGGTGAGTTTTACATCCTAGTTGTTCTTGTTGAATGCTCGGCTGGAGTAGCATCCCTTGTGACTGTAGTGATCACATCTGTGTGTGGTGTCTAGTCTGTTGACGTTGTTGCAGCCTACTGCTGTATTCATCAGCTTCTTCTCCCCTTACTTGAAAAAAGAAACTCTAATACAGTGACAATAACCATGGATAAATAAGTCCCTGTGAATCGAGAACTACCTGAAAAGGGACATTAAATTAATGAACTCATGCTATTGGATAAGTGGAATAAAAGCAGAACAACAAACAACAACGTCGTTTTGTTATAATTGTAGATAAAGACCGAATAGTTACGACACTGAACTCGGAATCTGAAGATCATGGGTCCGATTTACCCGTTAATGCCTTGAGAAAATTTACATTTTCCTCAGCCCGCCAGTCTGAACATGAATGTCTGGCTTGAAGCAATGAGAAATATTGTCATATTGAAATCCATAAGGACATTTGCAATTTGTGCTCCCAAAGAAATCTCGAATATTCTTGAGGGATCTGGCCTGCATGAGTTGTAATAAGGTAGAGTCGCATGGGCAGACATTAATCTAAATGCGAAACTTCTAATGTTCATATTCATTGAAGTAGCTGATCGGGCACGTGTCGTGGAATTATCTCTCCCCCATAAAAGGATATGAAGGTGTGCTTAAGCCTGAAATGTTTGTAAAAGTTTTTTCCAGCTAGTTAAGAGCATGATAAGTTACCTCCAGGCTATAAGTAGTTTGTGAAAGTTAGATGTTACAGACAGAGCGCTTAACGTCACTGTTTAGTTGCATACCAAAGGGAAGAAATGAACATTCTGTGTGGTTTAAAACATGTAAGAATATGTGAACATCTAGATCTCACTTCATGAATTGATTGAATTTTATGTACGTGTATACTAGCTTATCTTTGGCCCTGACATCAGTACGTTATAGTCTTTTCTATAATTTAAGTGATATTTATCTGATGCGGTTAGAAACTTTTTTTTGTTTTGATAAGCTGGGAGAAAAGCTTACACAGAATCGGTAATGGCAAATCTGACAGTATATGTCTCAAGTCCTGACATAGTGATTATTGTATAAACAAGCTTGTAGTTTTGTGCGCAGGGTCCGCGGTTTTCAGAACCGATTGGGATCTCGTATCATTGTAAGAATTACATTAATTCTGCATTTTAATGCTACTATTTGTGCATTCAGCACCAATGCACACGTGTAATTCTTACGAGAGTTAGAGGTCCCATCGTTCATGCGCAAGTTCTGAATAGTCAAAACGCGCCGTAAGCCTCATTTTGACGGTTGTAAAAATTAAATATATTGTGCAATGTCAACTAAGCGAGGATTCAGCCTGAAACGGGGGACGTTACAGGCTGCACTCGAGTGTCTTGGTAACCTCTTTCAGGCTCTTCCTTGAAGCTCGCCTCCTTTTCGGAAAATCTCTTGATATCAGGCTATCACAACATATCATCTAACTTTTTTTTTCTTTCATTTCTCTCTTATAGTTATCAAAAACAGATGATCGGGGAGCCACTATGAGCAACGGCACGCGCGCACGGACTTGTGTGCGACGACCTAACACGGATCAGAGTCTGGGTAGCGACGGCGAAACACGGACCAAAAAATCAGAGGTAAGACGGCTTATCCGCCGGGGCAAGACTTGGAATGGGTGTCCATTATTCTAGCTATATTTTCTACCTCCGTCCTATCCATCGGCCTTTTTTTCTCCCTAAATGATGTTTCGTTCATGGAAGTCCATCATGGGCAGCCTGTTTCCTCCGGAATGAGAATCCACGACACACCAAAGTTTGACGAATAAAGACATCTGTCTCCTGCACAGAGGATACGTTTGATATTAAAGTCGAATCTTGCAGGGACACAGTCGATGGAATCAGCTTCGTCCAATTGGCAGTGAAAAAGACACAACACGAGTATCTGGGAAAGTGACATGACATGCCGGATTAGCTTGAAACACCCTAGGATGTCAGAGCTGCCCTTTTACGAAACAATTAAGATTAGACAAATCTGGTCACATTTTGCGTCTGTTTATAGAGCACAATGTTGTCTATTTTTTCTATTTCGATTATTCTCTCGTAGCATCTTTTGTTTCTGACATGCCAGCGACATGCACTTTTTGGGGTTGTTGTTTTTTTTGCATATCTTGTAAAATCTTCTGTCGCCTGGAGCTTTGCGTATTCTGTCTTTTCCCGCAAAACAGCCGAGCAATACCGGAGATGTGACCACAGTCCAAAATCTAGATTTCGTCCGAGACATTATTTAGATATAAGACTGCCAGGCGATTTCTTAATGAACCTTCCCGTCTTACTGACGATTCTAGTCACCCGCACAGGCTGCAGCATGAAATGAAGCATAATTAATCTTCCTGCCTGCATTATATGAGGCAAGAAATGTGTGAGATGATAAGGTACTCTAAAATAGACTTATCTTCACTATAGGGTAGATTCTCAGATTATATTCATGTTGTATACCGTGATCTTAATAGGGCCATAACAATGCCCAGCAGCCGAGGCAATGTTGAGAAGGGAGGATTCAAATCGCCCCAGCAAGGAAGTAAAACAAATAACAAGCAAGACAAGCAAGACAAGCAATTCATCACCGAGTTAGATTGCTGTGCTTGTGCACCCAATACCAGAAACCCACCCACGGCCAGGAATTAAAGTTTATATAATGTACTTTTTTTAAAAAATGGTATTCAAGTCTAGAGTCATAGATTAAATGCATTTGAAATTTGAATACGTGCCCGTAGGTTGGACTTATAATATGATAAAGGATGAAGAATCAAAGATGTAACTGATAAGAATGAAAAAAGCGCTACCATACATCTCCAGATCGTAAGAAATATTTTAGAAATGTTCAGATTTTTTAAATTTCTTTTACGGAACGGTCAATATCGTGAGAGTCCTAAATGTATCAAAAATAATATTAACGAATAATATATACTATTTCATAAAGTAATACCATTTCTCTTTTTGAAGTAAAGCTCTGCAATCAATAATGTCGTGAACATTTTTTGTTTGTAGCACAACATTTTTTATAAAGAAAGTTTGCAAATTTCCTTGGAAGTACCAGATCTTTATTATATTCAGTAATACTTGGAATATATTTCTTGGCAGAATAATAATCCTCTCTTATTAAAGAAAATTATGGACATTCAAGAGCGTAATACTGTTTCCTACCCACATCCAGATTACCGTTCCTATACCAGTGCTATTAGGTCTTCCTTATCATTGGGCTGTAAACGCGGTAAGCCGCTTATCAGACTTTACGTCATTATGTGTGGTTTTCGACACAGCAAAGATCGAACCGCAAAATAACAGTGCTAAGTAAGCAAAACAACACATTCCAACTAAGCGTACATAATATAGGCGCATAATCCCTTGCACCCTATAGGTATCCAACCCTTCCTTTCCACCTAGAGCAGAGGCGTGAAGTAGGTTCGGAAACTATAAGTGGTTTGGGGATTACAATATGTGCCTCTTTTTATTCCGAGTGACTATTGGGGACAGGGGGACAGAGTGAAGGAGAGAATTATTAAGTATGAGCTGGAAAGAAATCAAAAACAAACGAGGAAAACTATTCCAACGACATTACTGAAGTTGAAAAAAAAAGAGTTTATGGAAAGTATAAAAGGAAGCGGCTACACTTTGGCGCGTCAAGCGGGCAAGTGTCACTTTCTCACAAAAGATCGGAGAGTTACAAATGAAAAGGCAGACAAAGACTTGCGTGGATGGATAATATTAGAAGATGGAAGGAAGTGTATGCGAAAAGAAAGAACAACAAAGGCAGACAGTATGAAGTGATGGGTATCCACAGTTTCAAGTCCACCTCTGCCATGGAGATGGCGCCCTACAGGCAGTCATTCCACTGCAACTTCAAGGGTGGCAGAAAAGGCATTCTTTCTGTTCTCTTCTTTGTTATAATGCATACCCATATTCCACTTTGTGGTTTCGGCTTTTTTCCAGTAAACCTTGTTAAGAAAACCTTGGTATTCCCTAGCCCCCATCAACATTCCCCAATGTTTACGCCCCTGTTTATAGACCACTTAAGGTTTGCCGGGCGTTTGATGAAAACATAATCATCCTCACGTACAGGGAAACGAAGGGACTCGAAGCTTATCGTTCTTAATCGACGTAGGCCCAATGTGTCATAGGCACGTTCATGACTATCGAACCACATGATCGACTTGTTTTCATTTGTGGCTCTCTTAGACCACTGAATGACGTAAAAAATGCAATAGCGTATGCATATATATGCTAGCACTTGGCAGAGACTTAGGAAAGGAGGAATTTGGGGCATTTGCTTTACAAATCTAAAGTCTTTGTGCTGCGTATCCTTCCTCCCTAGAATAAAATGAGATCTAGTTGCCTATCATATTACATAAATGAGTGCTCATCATAACAACTACTGTGGCATTCACAGCCATTAAGTACCCTTTTGCCACGCTACTTGCACTGTGCATGCGTCTGCGGCAGAAGAAACCGAAGGCCAAGAATACTATTAGAACACAATATCAAACAACATTGGCAATATTTGAACAGGCTGCAGGTTCCTGGTCCAGTAAAGTTAGACTGTACAGGGGTCAGTGGAGACTGACATCTTCGACAAAAGTCAGTGAAAGACAAAAATAATCAGTAAAACAATCTGGAAACACCGTGATTTTAGTTTGAACTGGCGTTTGTCTTTGCATCTGCAAAAGAAATCGATGATCTTCCTCTCGTTTTGGTACTGGAATGACCATCAGTGATTTGTTATATTAGGCCTATATTATATATATATTATATTACAGTGATCTGGGTTAATTTTTGCTTCGGCATCTCCTCATTGCCATTCCCAGTTTCAGACGTATGTGACGTCAATTCTTCATTGGACAAACAGCATAGCTTGGCACAGTAGACTAAAATAATTTTCAGTTTGCGTCCGCTTCGCGTTGGGCTCGTCAGTCTGCGAAGAGAGTTGAAATTCGAAACCACCTTATACATATTTGAGCTCAACGCTGTATACAGTTCTTTGTTTAGTTCAATAAGCTCCGCTCCCGCAATGTTCATAGACTTCGCTGGGGGTGAAGTAAGGCAGATTATGATTCATAATGCAGAGTGGTACAAAACAATAGCTCTGGGTTTGGCTAGTGCTTAAAGGGAAAGGTCAAAGCTGCTTACTAAGGTAACTGAGGGTCACGATTATGCATAGCAGCGCCAATAGAGTGAGAGTAAAGTCTAAAGTTCATGCACCTGACTTTGACATTTTTTTTTAACTTTTTCTTCATATTATTTTAGCTTAGTCCATCAGCTGGCACAAATATGTTACTTCATATACTAAAGGATCCAAAAGTGAAGGTTTGCCTTAAAGACGTCCATTTTGTTATTCGTAGGGAAAAAAAGTTGGATCTTGTTTTAAATGGTACCAAAGCACTGTTCTTTCACCAAAGTTTTCTGGGATGCCTTGATGTCTTATTTTAACAAGACCACAAAGAACGACCTCTACGAGCCGCTGTGACGTATTTTATTAAGCTATGAAAACCCTGTAACATGGAATTTTGCCTTCTTTGTTTGCCAAAATTGTTTCAGGCACGTTCAGAGTTGACTATGATCCGGCAAAACTAAAACGGACATATCAATATACATGTTGACTGACAGGCAGTGACATAGCTGCCAGCCTTGTGGCCAATTCTAAACATGTCCGCAAATTCCTCCCATTGCTGACGTCTGACTCTTGCAATTTCGGGCCTACCTACCTGAAAGAGAACTGCAACTTTGTTAAAACGATGTCAGGTACGCATCTCAGTGACCAAAAGAGGAACAGAGAACACACACTTATTGTATGACCCTACATTGTGTAATGTCTGAGGTTGAAGACGGTCGAGGCTAAGGTTTCTTTGCTCGACTCGCGGGCCGGGCTGTTTACATTGTAGTATTTTTGGGAAAGACACTTTACTGCCATTTCCCCACTCGACTCAGGTGTAAATGAGTACCTGGCTTTAGAAGTGCGAAGGGGAGGTGGGTGTACAACAAGGACTAGGGTGCGC
>JAWQUT010000145.1:50667-67176 GCA_033807755.1 Ellobium chinense | reverse complement strand
TAATAATAATAATAATAATAATGCGGTTTTCAAGTCTTGTATCTAGGCTAATGCCTGCTCATGCAACTTCACGCTACTATTACCCCAGCAGGCCAGATCGTTATAGGACAGCTCCCTGGAAAGTACACAGTGCCGTGGAAAGTACACAGTGCCGCTGCCATCTTGAGGCGCTGATCAATAGCATTCTTATAATACCTTTCACTACCTATAATGAGGTATCCATTTTACAAAGGGATGGATTGAGGAAAACGTGGATGAAATGCGATCCCAAGGTACTTACAACACGACCGCGGTCGGGAATCGAACCCATGAGCTCTAGATTTTGAGTCTAACGCAAACGTTAGAAACCTCAAAATGAAATGCATATTTTTTTTTATCCTCACAGGTAAGAACAGAACAGCATGAGAGTATGAAGAGTCTTGTCAAGGAGATCACAAAGAGCTGTAACTCGGACCAGCTTAAAGCTCATGCCTTGTACAGGTTGGTCTGAATGCATACTATACTTGTTCTACTTTAAAATACACGTCCGTCAAGCTGCCATCGATCTATCTATCTATCTGTCCGTCTATTTATCCATCCATCCATCCATCCATCCATCCATCCATCCATCCATCCATCCATCCATCCATCCATCCATCCACCCGTCCATTCATCCATCCATCCACCCATTCATCCATCCATCCATCCATCCATCCATCCATCCATCCATCCATTCATTCATTCATCCATCAATCCACCCATCCATATACTATTATCAACCTATGATTTTGTTTAAGCCCTCAAGCTTCTTGAGCTATTTGCTGTCCCTTATGCTATTAAAAAAAAATTCCTCCTGTCTCTGTCAATCACCAGATGGTTAAGCAGCCAACATCTCGGCTACTATCGATATGCAAGCGGCGCCAAGACGACCATGCCCACCACGAAATTGAGGCAACTGGCAGAAGGGAAACTGACATATGCCAGCCTTTACCAGGAAATTGCAAGGTGAATTTCTTATTGCAATAACCACAAAACCATATAAATCACGGCTTTTGGACATTTTTTGTTTTTGTTTTGCACGGTTGAGATATTTAGGATTTGATGAAAACTGGCTAAGTTATTATTTACCATTCTTGGCTCGGCAAGTATCCATATTTGGTCAATTAATGCCGGCTGACCAATAATATTGCCGACCATTATTGTATAGATTGTGTACGTGTTTCTTAAGAAATGATGGTACTGTGGGCAAGTATGATGTCACATTAGGCCACTAAGAGTTCTCTTCTGGACCACTTATAATACTGGCAGATGCATTCAACTTTAATTGGCGTGCCTAGTGACTGAGAGTCGGAAGGGAGCTTTAGGTATTGCAGTAATGCAATAAAACGTCACATATGAAATTTTCGTTTGGTGTAGGTTACTGTGACAGGTAAGAACAGATAAAATCATTTATTCAGTTCAAATTTTTGTGGCTTTTCCAGAGCTGCAGGGTTGCGATGTGAAAAGATTGATGGATACGTGAAAGGCAAGGACTTCAAGCCTGGAATGCCTATCCAACATCCTTCTAATCAGCACTCGTGGAACGCCGTCTCTCTGAACGGACACTACGCCCTGATAGATGTCCAGTACGGCTCACTACCTTACAAGTTCTTCGTCGAGCATTTCTTTATGACCCCTCCAGACGAGTTCCGTTTGTCCCACTTCCCCAAGGATAAGAAATGGCTGCTGATGACGCAAGGCATTTCCATGAGCGACTTTGATCGAACTCTGAAGACGTGGCCGGCCATGTTTGCCTTCAACATTCGACCACTGAACATGCACAGTGTTCTCCGGACATACGATGGCAGACTTAGCATTACAGTGCTACTAAGCAATGTAGCAGTAACTCCCATGTTGGAGTATGAGGGACCCGGCCCTCACATTGACTCGGACACACTAGCATTTATAATTGACCAGGAGATTAGAAACGTGGACAGCGCGGAGACTTTTCATATGACGCTCTCGCAAGAAGGAGTCTACTATTTCACTTTAATGGTTCATGATATTGAGGAAGATAAGGATATCCCAGCTCTACAATACAGGATTGAGTACATGGATGAACTTCTCTGACATCTACAGCGTTGTTGGAAGGTCTTTGACACACTGACTAAAAACTTACAGTAAACCTGTAATGGGTGAATATGACTAGTGGTCCGTGGGAAGTCATGCAAGGCTTGAGAGCCTGTGACACACTCGTAAAGTGACGCTCCTCTGAATGGAAGATATTCCTCGATACGCCTTGATAAACTCAGGCGTCCAGGCAGACAGACTTTTAAGTTTGGACCACTCGACTGGACACCAATGGATGGTCAAGGGATTGAGACCTCAACAATGTAGCCCTCAGAATTTCAGATTTTTAATATTTACTTTTAAGTGAATTGGTAGACAGAAATGCTGGACATGCTGAGTATGAAAACTAAAGTTGTAAGCTTGATGGTCAGTATTATATATATAGTGTGCATTATCACAATCTTAAAAAAAAAATGAATAGAAGAACTTCTTTGGCTAAATCTACAGAATAAAAAAGAATTCACATAAGCACATATCCCCTTTGTCTCCTTGTGAACAACGTTGTTTTCTCGGGGGCAAAATGGCAGCTACTCTCGTAGACTCCAGGCTAGTCGCTGCGTCATGTGCATATGGGTCTGAGGTCAATGATAGCGTCCTTCGACATCCAGAAAACAGCTACATATATCAGACCTTTTGTAGGTTTCTGTGTCATGTGGTAAAAGCTGGTTACATTCCTATATTTATGTAGATGTGCCTATGTCTATAAATTATTTTCACGAGAGCATGTAAGCAACCTGAATCTTTATAATATTGATTTGAGCTTACTGAACGAGTACCTAAAAAAAACCAGAACGCAAGAGTGTGTCTCCTGAATGCGATAAAAGCATAATTTAAGAGATATTAGGTAGTCTCGCATACGAATATATTTGTGAATAGATATACAGGATGGATAATACATGTATTGTCTGTCATGCTGTTTTACTATAGGAGAAGTGTTGAATGTAAATTTGTTGACTTGTGCAAAAGCTGCCTGTGATATTTTATGCTTTGACTAGAGCAAAGAATGTGACTTGGTTATGGAGTTATAAAATGCATAGAGCAAAGGGATGTAATTTGGTTATGGAATTATAAAATGAATAGAGCAAAGGGATGTAATTTGGTTATGCAGTTATAAATGAATAGAGCAAAGGATGTACCTTGGGTATGGAATTATAAATTATGAAATGACGATATTCCAGTATTCACCATGTTGTTAGAAACATTTTAGGATGACGAATTCACGTATCCAGTGGCCCAAAATGCGAAGGTTTTTAATAATTTTTAAGTATAATAACTTCAGTTGAAAGTTACCGCACATTAGCAGATGGCTATAATCTGCCAATACTGCAATTTTTTAGCTAGGTAGGTGCTCTGTTTATGTCATAGTTGAAGATTAGAAACACATATGTAACAATAGCATATCTAATATATATGTCTAACACACTGGCTCCAGCATGTAAACGTTGACAACTGTTTTCAATGTTTTTGTTGTGACAGAGGTATTGCACATGGAGCAGTGGAACTATAGATTACTCTGCCAGCCAATGTACCTAGATATTCACGTCACTTTTTTTCCCTTAAATTCTTGAAGTTATTGGACGTTGAATTAATTAAACTTTTTTATTTATTTATTTATTTATTTATTTATTTATTTTTGTTAGGGTGGAAAGGGTGGGGCACCCGTTATAGTACGACCTAACAAACTTGAACCTCATGCACTCGAAAACCCGAATACAGTTCGAATTTCTTGACTTATTAATTATGTCACTTTCCAAAAACGCAACCATAAAAACAACAGCCCAAGCAACAACACAACAAGGTAATTAGCATAAACCCAGCATTTATTATCACGAAGAGACTTAATACTTCATAAATGGTTACTTCTTTGAGCTGAGGCACCATCCTTATTTTAGGGATTGTAATGCAAACATCATGGTGCCTAACAAACCACTATCAGTGCTGTGGAGTTTCTACCCAAAACTGCATACCCGAAGTACCAAATGATACATTCTTTTTTTCCCTTAATGGCGATGACCTTAGAATCACTGCCGTCTGCAACAGCAGCTGATTCAGGGCAAACTTTATAATGTCTCTTAATTGCATTGCGCATCTGTGTGGCCTTTTCCGGAGTGTCTATATTATTATCTTACTGCAGATATCTAAAGAGCTAACAACATAATGTAAAATGCAGTAACTCTGTTTTTGAATGAAAAGCTCAGAAGCGCCCACGTCCAACAATGCCTCCTAAAATTTAAGTGATGTAGATTCCTTGCAACTCAGACAACTAATACCGTTGCAATCTGAACTGTAGCTATTTTGAGTGCTTGGTCTGAAATTTATTTTCTACATAAATTTCACTTCAGTTCACACTTTATTTAAAGATCAGTACTGAATGCCAATTTCTGAAACAAAAAGAACTGATCTAATCTGAAAACGACTCAATTTTCCTAGAACTGAGCCAAGTTTGATCTCAGGGCTTTTTTTCCCTTAGTGAAATTAACAGGATCTGAACTAACAATTTGGTGAACTTGCTCAACCCTTGTTTTCTTCCACTGAAGATAATCATCCATAATGGCCTAATTGCCTAAGGATTTTATCATATTCATATGCCTTATTTTCCCCTGCATTGAAGGTTTTGAGATACAGTACTGAAGTATTGTCTTCAGTCGCTTCATTTTCTTCATGATATGGCAAAAACAATTTTCACTAGTTTAAAAACGTTATCGTTGAAAGATTCTAATTTCTGCTCCTTTAGGTCGTCTGTTGAGTGCATTTTGTACGAATGTCACACATTATAACATTATACATTGTTCTTTATCTACAACTGTGATGAAGTGGAATACAATATAGATCTATTTACTTTTGTTCACAAACTACATCTACGGTTTTTTTCGTTATTTTCTCATGGTAAATCGCTGTGTTATCATTGCTTGACATGCCATGCTTGTTGCTGCCCTTGTAGATGTTGGTGGCGTTGTGGTGGTTGTTGCTGCTGTTGTTGTTGTTTTAGTTGTTGTTGTTGTTGTTGTTGTTGTTGTTGTTGTTGTTGTTGTTGTTGAGTGAGTCGGAAATAGCGAGCTGTTATTTTAAAATTCCGATATACGACGGACCGTTACGACAGACTTTGACATATGCATTGTATGGTATTTCCTTGTAGAATCAGAATGATGTGAATTTCGTGTTTAGCTTTCAACATGCTAATTGATTGTAACACCCAGGAAATGCCATATGCGCCCACCTCCCTCTGCCGTGACAGTCCGTACGGTATCAGACCTTGAATATAAAAATTCTTTATTGCTTTCTTGTTAGTGCTGCTGTATTTATAACCCCTTGGGTTTGCTGCCTTCGATAGGCTCATTCTTATTGCTTTTGTTTTGTTGTATTGTTTTGATGATGATGGTGATGACGATGATGACGATAATGACGATATTGATAATGATGATGATGATGATGGTGACGTGACTTCGCTAATACACCATGTGGGTAGTTGAGAGTTTCGTCTTTTTTGACAATGGTGAAGATGCCGCTGCTGATGATGATGACTTTGTTGTTGTTGTTGTTGTTGTTGTTGTTTTGTTGTTGTTGTTGTTGTGTTGTCGTCGTCGTCTTAGTTGTTGCTATTATTCAAACCCGTGTAGCAACAGTTGAATTTCACAGGAAATCACTATCCTTTCCCCTTTCTTTACTTCTTTGAATACCTCACCGCTGAAAGAAGAGCAATTTCCTGCACACAGTGTGTATCTTGACGACGAATCGGTACTGTGGTCGCCCAGGCCTTATTGATGACCTTTCCCTGCCTCCTTCCTGCGATCAACCCTCTCCCCTCCCCACCCCTTTGCTTAGACAGAAACAATCTAAATAAAAAAGATAACAGATGGCCAGTAATTTATAAGATAAAGTCGTGGTTTTGCTCAGCTGACTGACTCGACAAATTCTGTGAAATTACTTCATTGTTAGATGGCAGTTTTCCGCTTCCAGATAGGCCTGGCCAAAAAGTAATGATTGGATACCTGGGTGTCACGATGTCATGTACTTTCTGAACTCGAAACCGTGATGACAATTGCTTGGAGCAGGCTTTGTTACAGTTTACAGGTTAATGAGGCAAGCGTGACTTTTCAGACTTAAAACAACCGAATATGTCATTGTCTGTTCTATTTTTTTTATCCCCACGAGGATCTAAATTTTGCAAAAAGTCGATAATGTCCAATAACGAGTGGTTGTCACTAGAAATTATGTCTTGCCCTTGCGGGTGACTATCTCCTAGGCAATTTTTTTTTTTCCATCAATAAGCCCTTTGAAACTTTCTTTGCGAGAAATAACTTTCGCGGGTGAAGCTTAGCCTACTAAATTAGGTCCTCGCCAAAAAAAAAAACAACAACACTACTTTACCCATTCTCAGATGCTGCGACCACGAATGGATAATGGATTGGTCCTACGATGACAGTAAATCACGTGACTTTCGTCAAAGGCGCATCATAAAACACAGTCTCTTAACCTCGTGCTCACGAATCATCACAGGACAGGACTTGTGTGATACGGATATCGAGACGGCTTCTGAGAGAGGAGTCATGGAGCCGTGCCTGTCGTGTATGTCTCCCCACATAAGAAATAAGATAAGAGGACATTGCCTTGGACCCGATACCTGATCTGAGGGTTTGATAAGAAGGAGTATTACTCTCCACGATTACATCTTGGACCGGGTTTCACATGAGTTTAGACATAGCTCTGCTGGTGGTAATCTCCAGGGGCTAAACCAATATTGCTGCAGCCGATTCATAAGGCGCTTTCTAACTTCTCTAGGAGTCTCCGCGGGTGTATTACAGGGGCGTGCCGTAATGATAGTCAAATAATCACTGATTACCGCTTGAAAACAGAATGCTTCATACGATGTTTCAAAAAAACAGATGACTACGACAAAGTTCTGAAATGCCAGCGCTCATCGCCCATTATGAATATGTATCTTATTAGTAGACTAAAGGAGAAAAAAGTCACTTGAATTTTTTTAGTATAAAGGTCAACCCCTCGAACCGAGCCTTGTGTACTATACTATATGAAAACAATGGTTCTTGCACCTTAACTGAGACTGAATCGCAGCTCAGCTGCTTAGCTAGCCAAGTAGTTATTTTGCATTTTGACTACATAGGGAAACTAGCGGGCAGCTCCTTTTCTACTGTAAAAGGTGCTAAATCAGCAATTTCACCCACACTGAGCCCCAGTGGTACCCGCCAGCAGTGTTAGAATTTCCATGTCTGTAGGCAAAATTCTAGATACTGAGAAAGATGTCAGATGAGTGATCCCTTTCTTCCACTCGCCGATTTTGAATGGGGTCGATTTCGATTTCGATGAGACTAGATCTAAGATCTAGACTAGATCTGTTATTTCGAAAGCTGCCAGTTTTGCCTGTGCTGAGCTTTCTCTCAGCGTCTTACGATGAATNTAGCTCTGCTGGTGGTAATCTCCAGGGGCTAAACCAATATTGCTGCAGCTGATTCATAAGGCGCCTTCTGACTTCTCTAGGAGTCTCCGCGGGTGTATTACAGGGGCGTGCCGTAATGATAGTCAAATAATCACTGATTACCGCTTGAAAACAGAATGCTCCATACGATGTTTCAAAAAAACAGATGACTACGACAAAGTTCTGAAATGCCAGCGCTCATCGCCCATTATGAATATGTATCTTAATAGTAGACTAAAGGAGAAAAAAGTCACTTGAATTTTTTTAGTATAAAGGTCAACCCCTCGAACCGAGCCTTGTGTACTATACTATATGAAAACAATGGTTCTTGCACCTTAACTGGGACTGAATCGCAGTTCAGCTGCTTAGCTAGCCAAGTAGTTATTTTGCATTTTGACTACATAGGGAAACTAGCGGGCAGCTCCCTTTCTACTGTAAAAGGTGCAAAATCAGCAATTTCACCCACACTGCGCCCCAGTGGTACCCAGCCAGCAGTGTTAGAATTTCCATGTCTGTAGGCAAAATTCTAGATACTGAGAAAGATGTCAGATGAGTGATCCCTTTCTTCCACTCGCCGATTTTGAATGGGGTCGATTTCGATGAGATGAGACTAGATCTAAGATCTAGACTAGATCTGTTATTTCGAAAGCAACCAGTTTTGCCGGTGCCGAGCTTTCTCTCATCGTCTTACGATGAATTACCCCCCCCCCCCCCCCCCNCCCCCCCCCCCACACACACACACACACGCTCAACTCTGACTAGAACTAGCCAGACACGAACAAGAAACATTAAGTTACTTGTTAACATGTTGTGCATAGTTAACAAAGAACTGTCGTTGAAACTACCTTCTACGACATCGTTCTTGAACAGGTTATCCACATGAAGGAAAGACGCATCGATCTTTTCTGTATCGGTTGGCCTAATAACAAGTTATACCGTTGATGCTGTCGTTGATTTTGTTTTTGTTGGCATCATATTTTATTGTTGTGATACATTCCTGGTTTAGATGGTAAAGCAAATCATTGCTGCATAGTATTGTGTTTCTCAGTTTCATGCATGCTACTGTATCTTCCCTTAATGTACATGTAGTTACCCTAGTCTATGTGCAGATTTGCTACCTGGTTTTGACTCCTGCATTGCGCCTCTAGTGTATTATGAAACAAAAGAGAAGGGGCAAAGAGAAGGAGGTCTATTTTCTGACTCATTTTAGTATACAGATACCATGCTGTGTCTTGAAAATGGAGATGGATGCCCCACTTTTCACAGTCTGTGTGTCAGGTAGTCGTTTGTCATTATGGAGATTTTAATAATACTGGAGTATGTGCATTCCTTTTCGCTTTCATCTGCCAGCCGCGCTAGTTAGAACGCTATTTTGTGTAGGGCAAAAGAAAGCTAGAAAGGCAGGTAGAGCACGGTGGTGACTAGCCATTTAGTCTAGTCTCTGTGGTGTAGCTATTTTATTTATGTTTGGCCCATGCAAGGATATCATTGCAAAACAACATTTTTAAAAAAGAAATACAGAAGAAACTCACGGAATCCAATCTGAGCAGTTTGAATTGTATTTCAGAATGTTATGTCATGAATTATTACTCTTTCCAAGACTACTTCGAGATAACAAAATGCTCTATTAGCAAACTGATCTCCGCATGCTTTTAAGCAACCTAATGATATGACAGTACAATGAAAGCGAATTAAGCTAGTTTGCTAGAAAAGCACTTCGCTATGGTTAGTAGCTTCTAGCTCTGTTACAGCTGTGGATAATAATGCGACGTCTGCTCCAAGCTGATCTCATGGTCCTTTGGAAGGAAGATATTACTTTTGCACAGCCTTGGCTCTGTCCCGGCATTCTCCGAGATGTTTTACGCTGAAAGGTACAAACAAAAAGACACACCTCTGAAAATTGGAACTACTGTACATTGGAATATACACCTCTGAATAATGGAACTATAGTGGAACCTCGATAATGATATTATATATCCCAATAATAAGTTTGCCTTTTTAGTAGGCAAGAGTGATAAAACTGATTCATTTATTGTTCTAGTGGTGCTTTTCGAAATCCCCGTAGACTTATTGTAGATACTGCATTTTCCCCATAACTTCAAAATAATCCATTTGTCCATTTACAATTGTTTTGTAATTTAGTGCAACCGCCTCAGGACCCGACAGAGAAAATCAGAACCGCCATTTGCTACTTTTGTGTCTTCCCAAAGATCCACCGATAAAACTTCATCAAATTCAAATAATTTCAACGCAGATTTTTTTTTTGTCTGCAGTTTACAAAACAGTACCACGATAGATGGGACAACGACAAAAACAAAACCAAAAAAAAAGTTAGACGAAAAGCGAATCTGCTATCTACAATTCAGGTGCGTGTAATATACCCCCATAAAGAAATCTTTTCATTTGGTGAATTTAGTGAATTTGGTGTAAGAGAGGGCATCTCGATAATACTGAAACGAGTATGGCTAGATTATTTCTTCATGTTCCTCATTTATTTATAATCAAATTATCTCCAGAGTGAGGATCGGACACAAAATCCTCGGTTCTCAAACCCAAATGTTCTGTCTATTGAGCTAAACAGCCGATGAAATTTGCGGGACTAGCAGTTGCTATTTTTAACCCGCCCTTTCACATACCAACTGTAAATAGCAGATTCACTGACCGGACTCGAATTCGAAAACTCTTACTTGCTCTCCCAGTCGTACTCCGTGCCCTCCTTGTGAGCCCTTATAGCTCGCCTTATCACATTTAAAAGTTGAGACAACAGCATATAGGTGTACGTTTTTCCTCTGCAAAGGTTACAATGATATAAAACTGTAGTGCTCTTGCAGCACCATAGGAATAATAGAGCAAAACTTAAAAGAAAGGTAAACATTTTACAATCTTTTCTCGTCAATATTACAATTACTAAGATACGCTCCCACTGGTATTTGGCGATGCATTGAGAAAAACTGCGAAAAATTGCCTAAGACCACCATACCTGGTAGATGTACTTTGCCCATATACACCATTAAGAAACTAAAGATCTAAAAATTTAAAACAGTTATCTGTACCTCGATCTAATTTAAGGAAGTATGGTGATAGGGCTTTCTGTTATTCTGAGCCTCTTATTTGGAATCCATTGCCAGAAAATATTAGAAACTCTTCCAGTTTTGAATCATTCAAATGCCAGTTAAAAACACATCTATTTGTAAAGTACTTGTCAAAGTAGCCACTGCAGTCCGTATTTGGAATGCCTGCTCTACCAAGAATAATTTTGAAATGTACGTCTATATTGTGAAATAAGTACGTGTGAGTGTGTATGTTTATGCTTGTAATATGTCTGGTGTTTGAAAGAAATGTATGCGAATTTTTGCGATGTAAAGCGCCTCGAGCTCTTCGGGGGTGAGGCGCTATAAAAATTCTCTTATTATTATTAAGACAAAATGGAAGCATGGTGACGACGCAATTTACGAATTATATGTGAAGTTCACATTATTTTTAGAGAGCGTGCAATATGACTGTAATACTAGGAAATGCCACATGGGTATGCCAGGATGCACAATAACGGTCCATAACTTTCAAGTATTTAGCCTATTAATATTTTATCAGATATACAAATGTTTGCATATAAATATGAGACTAACAGCTGTACCTTGAACAAATACTGAAATTTTTTGATACTTGGCGAATCTACAAACATAACAAGATGAGAAAGATAGATATGGAGAGAAGGGCAGAAAAAGAAGAGAGAAATAATGGCAAAAGATCGGAAGGGGAACAATATTTTTTAGCATTCTACAAATCCACCGCCTCATGTAGTAGTCGGCAAGACCCCATATTTTTTTAGAAGATTGCACTGTCTGCTAACAATGGTTCCTTTGCATTTTTCAATAGTTCATTATGTCTGTATGAAATTTAGTCAGGATAGACATTCGCCACCTGCTTGCGTCTTGCAGAATGCAAGATGGTCGCGTACTTAGAGCCAAAGTCTATAACGTATCATAACTTCTTCTCTAAGTATAGTTCAATGGCAGTTGTGGCGTTTAGTACTTCAAAGAAAAGAAATCTGATTTTAAATTAATTGTACCATTTGGGATCATACTGATGATGTAAACCAAAAACGTTAGAAGACTAAATGAAACAGTACTATTAAGACATATTTTTTCATGATCTTTTTCATCATCTTATTTGTCTGCAAAATCGGTGTCATCTGAATACGCTCCATGTACCCTTTATTAGACTGGTGGAAACGATATTTACTTAGTTATTAATAACAGTTTACAGAACCCAGTGCCACACTAAGGGGATATAACTTATTGAGAGTCATAACTAAGGTTCTATGTCATAATGCTTAACTCCAATTCTTTGAGTTTTCTGTGACAAATGATCACACTTTCAATTTTATTTACGCGAAAAATTCACTGGTAAATCATGAATCAAATGAAGCACGGTTAATTACAGCTTAAGGTAGTATTGTTGTGCAAATTTCTTCAGCATAATAAGGAGAATTTTTTAAAAGAAAAAGTTGTTCTTTACACAATGATTTATTCGCTTGTTAAAGCTGGTACTTGATATTAAACTCGTACTGACTCCTAGACAACTCCTTAAGTTGACTGCTAGTTAAATAGGCAGCGAGTAGCTTGTACTGTGTATGATTTCTGAAGATAAGGAGGCTCATTCCTTAAACCTTCCCAAGCATTCGAATTCAAAAAGAGGCACTCACTACTGCTATAAACTTTTAGCAGTTGACTAAATATATTTCTGCAGTTTCTGCAAATCACGACGACTGTCATACAAAATATCCTACTGATGAGGGTTTCAATGAAATTGCTAACAAGTGTCAGTTCAAAGCTAATAATATGAGATGGACATAGCTATTGTTTGTGATCATGATGGTAAAGAATATGTAGCGGTGGTCTAAAAACAATCTGTGGAAAGTGTTATTGTACTTCTAACATTCCTGCCCAATCACAGGACCTTAGTGCTTACAAGAGTCTGATTTTTGTTAGATGTCTCTGACACATGTGTCTGTGCCGTCCTAGAACTCTATCTCTGTATGCAAGGCGGCATATAATAATACCTGGGTACAAGTGGCTAGATTTCATACATTTTCTGATGTTTATATTTAACCCTGCGCAATTATGAAACATAAATTTGACATTGACAGTTCTAATCTTGTGTTCTGCTGACAGTCCTAGTCTGGTATTATGTATCATCTTCAGTAAGTAAATTTCTGATTAATATAATATCAATTTACTCTTTTTCTGTACATCAGTACCATTTCAAGCTATAATTAATCATACAGACATTATTTCCATGATCCACCAATGGGTTTCCATATAAGTGTTACCAGAATTTAATAACTTGTCATAGAAGACTTCAATTAGATTCAAACATAATAGCATAATAATCAATACGTCAATCAACGTTAATGTTAACCACAGTGAACATTGTTATTGTTTTGGGAGTTTCCAAAGGTGTAGCACTGCCTACGGCCACAGGTTCCGCTGCACTCTTCTTTGTTTTACCATTCAATTTTGCTACCGATTTCATTTTATTCTGTAAATTATGCTGTGCTCCAAACTTCAAGTTTAGTGTTAAACTTACAGCAACCGTGTGTACATTTTTGGCTAGATCTAGGTTTCTATTGCAAATATTCTCCTTTTCTAATAGGCTCAGACCATGAAAGCCCTACTTCTTCTGTGCAAATCAAAGCAATAAAGCACATGTTTATTGCAACTATTTACATTAAGTCAATTTCTATCATTTCATGGTAGGCTAGGAATAATACAAACCCTATCTTAGCACAGAAACAGATTTTGATAACATTTTGGTCTGGATTTAAAGGTGGTATATGCTGACATTGTGCAAATCTCGAAACTTTTAAAGATATGGACCAGAATCTTGCAGCTAATCAAAATGACGCTTAGGTTACTTTTTTGACTGCGTCGTTCCTGGTATGCTTTTAAAACTGTATGCGTTTACTTTCATCACTTGACAAAAACAGTTTTGAGGTAGCATTATTGTGCTCTGAAATATAGTCGTTTGAAGTGGATGGAAAAACATTTCTGAGAAATTTAATAGAAGTACATTGTATCATAAAGGTCATCTGATTTGCCTAACAAACACTTAAATTTATTTACAATTACTAACTATTCACCAATACATGTCGGTAGTCTTTTGTACAGAAATGATTTTATTCTGGATTTCTGTAACAAAATTCGATACTGGTTGGCCCATATCACTTTAAGAGCCTGATATTTCAGTTCCTTGTCTAGTTACATAAGCCTCATTTTGTACTGGCTGCAAAACTACTTTCACGAGAAATGAGCTTTTGTTACACTAATGAATAGGTCGAACACAATCCCACTGACAAGGGCCCAGAATAAACTTTGTTGACATGTCTATCTTGTTCGGAGAGATATAATATAATGGGTATTAGAACGAGTTACTTTGAAAGAAACAAAAGGCACAGTCGCGACTAAAATTAACAATTTAGGCCAAATAATCCGTATTTTATCTATGCAACAAGTGATGTTTTTAGCAGTTTTCTGGAACAAAATTCTCATTCTTTAAAGTTTCGTATCTCCAAAGTTAATAAGCGAATTTCCCCGATTCTTAGAGAAGTAGGTTTTTATAGCTAGGTCTAAAATAATTTTGCTAGTACAGAGTTTTAAAGAGCAGAATTAGATAAAATTGTATGGATAAACATGTTCGTGATGACATATGATTTGTAAACCGTAAAGCTAAGAAAGATATTATCATTTTCTTTGATACAGAATGAGATTTGCATGTATGAAATATAAAATCATGTCTGCTGATATATAACGAAAATATTAAACGATTTGGAAATTAACTAAACAAAATTCACCATGGCCACCATTACAATGGCAACAGATTTCTTTTTCCAACTTAAAGTGTTTTTGGTTTGTTTGGTTTTTTTTTAACAGTTATTGATATTTTTTGGTATGTGCAATTAGTGGTGGTGTGTCACAAGGGCTAGTAGGGTTCGGCATCACCATTTGGGGTGGAGACAGGAAGATCCTGATGACAAGATTATCATTAGAAAAGACTGAAACATAGTAAAATAAAAGTCCTGACACATGCACACCAGCTTATAACGAAACCGACGTTGAATGAAATGATGAGTAATGAACAAACTCACTTATTGTTAAAACTGTTCCATAGGTAAAGAAAATAGGTGTCACCTTTTATATGCTCTCATACTTTACTGTTGTAGCTCGTGCCCCCTCACGTCCACCCTTCGGCTGATTGCATTACTTTTGTTACCGATAATGACCGTTGCACGCGGTGTCTGACGGCAGGCCAGCTAACACTGGGTTGCAAAATTCGACCACAGCGCCCAGCGTTGAACTAAAAGATGCGTATATATTCTATTGCCACTTTCAAATAATAATAGCGAACGGACGGTAGCATATATTCTATCAAAGCATCAGAAGTGTACCAACACACTGTGTGAAAGTTCTTTAAGGAAAGAAAATCAATAGAAGATGATAAGTACCCGTCACTTTTAACACACTCCTCTACGCTTTCAACGATGTCGTCAAAGAAGCAGTCACAATCCTCAGTGATGGTGTCATAACAGAAATCTGGATATTCTCCATCTGGGGGTAAAAGTCAGTCGTTGAAAGCGAGTTAATTAGCGTATCTATAAGGATAATAAAAGTAAAAAAAATATTGCATTTGTATACCATGTAATCTCCTCTGGCTTAAACATAAATATATACATTCTCTCATATGCACACATACTCAGTGTTAGAGGATAATCAGTATACAAACAAAACAGAAACAAACACACATTTGCATCCGCGAAAATACACACACACACACACACACACACACACACACACACACACACACACATACACACACATATATACACACAAGCATGTGTATTTTGGAATAAATGTGAATAATTTTAAGTCTAATTTGCTCAGTAACAAGTATAGCTACATTCATCAAACTTTTGTCACTTAATCATCTATCTGAGACAATTCATTTGTGATATAACTTTTGTCATAAAGTTGTTTCTTTATAAACTTATTGTCACTTAATGTTATGCAACAGAAGTAGGCAAGCTGCCTCTCAGCACCTCTGAGTCGTATTTTTAAGGTACACATTTTCTCATAACTTGAGATGAAATATACAACCTATGTGTCTTGCTTTCCTCTACACGTTGATGTATCAATTGATCATGTAACGTGCACATCTACCCTGCCAGCCTCCGTTAACATTCCAGTCACTGTCCATTTTTCCCACATCGACGCCAAGTATGCGGGGCCAGATATGAAAATTTAAGCCTCTGACGTAGTAGCTCTCCACTACCTCCACGTAACTTTGTTATATTTCACACATTTAATTTCCCCCTGGAGTTTTAGTCTGGTCTGAATCTGAGTCCACGCCCGAGCGCAATCGAGCCCCCATCTGGCTCCTGTAAAGCTCTTCATGCATTCTCCCCACGAGGCTGACTGGAAGCTATGACTGATGCCATAACATGCTATCTCAATCTGCACTATACCGGTATGTAAAATAAACCTAATTTCATAACTAATTATATTACATTTGGTGGTGCATTCACTTAATTCATTACAATCTCAAGCTCAGGAGGACTCTATTCTCTGCTCTCTGATACTTAAGGTTGTATTTGGAGACAGAGATTCCAAGCCTCGAGCAAAGCCATGCTCACGCACATACACGCGAACACACACGAATATAGGCCTACACAAAAGTTGCAGTTAAGCTAGATATTATTGATTAAAATTGATACTAAAAAGATATAATTTAAATGATCTTTCAAATACTGTCACTGAGTATGGAGTTATTTGTTATGTTATGAAGTAATTTATTTCCCATGGATGGTTCCTTAGAATATACTCCTATCAAATTGTTTTTCCGACCCTATCTGTCTGACTACCTCCATGTCTGTCTGTCTGTCTGTCTGTCTGTCTGTCTGTCTGTCTGTCTGTCTGTCTGTCTGTCTGTCT
>JAWQUT010000145.1:15501-25501 GCA_033807755.1 Ellobium chinense | reverse complement strand
TTCGCCTGCAAACAGAGGAAAAGACAGAAAAATTAAAAACCATTATAAAGGAAATGATCATAATCTTTGCTACTACCATTATAGCAAATCATCATCAGTGTCACTCTGGGCGGTGACGTTCATTATTAAACAACCGTCCAAGTCCTTAGCACAAAAAGATAAACCACATCCATCCATATGGGCATACACTCCCGGTCAAGCAGGAGCCAGTGGTAATGAAAAAGCAGATCAGCTATTGGAGAGAGCAGTGCTGTACACAGTGATCTACACTAAAAGGGCGAAAGGGACATACTGACATTTGACAAAGACTTGAGACTGAAGGAGCTAAAGCTTGAGGCAGGTAATGGAAGTGGAGGAGTGTGGAAGGGAGAGGATTGATACAAATTGGAAAAGATGGACATGGGTAACATACTGATAATAATATAAACCACTTTATTATTATTATCATTGTTGATATTATTATTAAGTCTTGTATCCAGGCTGGTGCGCGCTTACACGACTTCACACAATATTACCCCAGCAGGTCAGATCACTCTAGAACTGGGGAAAATGTGAATGAAATGCTTTCACCAAGGCGCTTATGACACCACTGTGGTCGGGAAACGAACCCAAGACCTTTAGATATTAAGTTTAACGCCGCAACCATTCAACCACGGCGCTCCAAGTAAGACAGAGAACAATGGCATGGCCTGTGCGAGGGAGAACATAGCACTAACGGACTTATCCGTTGTACGACAGAGTCGACCGCCCATACAACTAAAGGCAAGCAAGAACGGTGGATTTGCGACATTGAATGAAATGTGGAGATCAAGAACAAGACCTTTTGATCCCGCTGCCAGAGCTAAAGCCATTCCACCATGCTGATTCTTACTGATATCTATTGTATCAGGGGTAGGTTTCTTTTTCTTTCATATTCGTCTTGCTAGTCTCAGACAGCCAATGAGCGGAGTCTAGACGGGTAAACTTAGACGTTGTATTAGGGTTGTTTTAGAGTTGGGTTCAATTAGATTGCCAAGATGCCAATTTCGCAGCCAAATACCATATTATTATAATAGTTCTACATACAGTAGGACACTTAGCAGTAAAGTTTTGGTTTATAACTTCAATGCCGTCTTATAACAAAAAGGCACATGTGCAAAACAGTTTCAATTTTTGTCTTAGGCGGCAGCTCGGTAGGCCCATTCCAGGCATATTTTGGTTTTTTTATATGTGATTTGTCTCCACTTCAAAAGAATTCTTGCAACACTGCTCATATAATGGCGGTATTGGTTAGTGGATTTAAGTTTATCAGTGGTCTACTCTTTTATAGCACCGTTACCGAAGATGACCTTGACAGAATCAGGAGAGGTATGTATTCTATATATTGTATTGTGAAATGCCATCTTTGTAAGCAATAGTAGCGTTGCCTAGAGATAACAACTTCCGAAAAATTTTCTCGAATAAACTTCCGGTTTCATGCGATCTCCGAGGCCCCACCCACGGACCGCCCCCTTCATTCTCAAAACGACGTCATTTTATACTTGAAGACATTTAAATGACAATCTTATTTTAGTCAGATAATTTCTCATTCATGGAACAAGTGTCCCCACTAATAGGGCTCCTACTAAAGTTAAAGGAATCTATGATGTGTCCTATCAGGTGAGTGCAGAGCGATTGCTGAAATGACATCGCACTTCTTAGGGAAACAGTTTCACTATATCAAAAACAAATAATTAATTAATTATTTTAATTAATGTATAGATTATGCCGTCAGAGAGTTTATTTTGTTATACAGATGATGACGATGATGATTTCTTATCATTATTCGCTAATTTTAAGACCTCTGGTCTACTTTTAATCTTAACCGTATCTAAAGAAGATTTTTAGTTCACCTATCTATCCCAGTTTGCATCCTACCTCTGTGTTCCTGCGTTTACCAAGTTTTCATATGCGTTTCACCAAAGAAGATTTTTGCCGAGACGTTTTGATTATGGTTACACATTTTAATTCATATGAAATTTTCATTTAAAGTTAATTCATATCGCGATAAAATAATGTTTTTTGATTTTTTCATCTATTTTCCAATGCAGATGACGACGAGGGTGATGATGATGATGATGACGATGGTTAGTATTGTTTTTAGTTGTCTTGATTTATTTATTTATATCCAGTGCGGATAAATGTTTTGCAAATAATGATGATGATGATGATGATGATATAGTGGCTGTCGACATTTAAGAATGATAGTGCGTGGCATGGAATATACTTACTTCGTGCCTTACTTGCCACTGCAGGTCCTTGGGAGTTTGCAGCTGATACAGCCACGAGCATGCAAATCTGGTGAATGAAATAATTATCAAAAAATCTAGTCATTAGCTGGACGATGTATTATGTCAAGGTTTATAATATAATATTCATTTTAAACAGTGGAATGCCATCTATCAATGTTTACCTTCTTTCCCTTTAACAACCCACCCGAAAAATAGACTAATCATGATGAACATGCTCGCCTGATTATAGGCTAGAAATCACCCCAAATTTTTCCTTCTGCTTCCTTTTCTTTTTTGGAAAGCTTTTCGCAGTAGCGTGCTCTTGGTTCCCCCGAGATTGATTATAAAGAGGGTGGAATGGAATCTATTGATACTATTTTTCTCTATCTACCCACCTGAAAAATAGGCCAATCGTAATGAAAATGTTCACCTCATTTAGCAAGAAATTACGCCAAATGTCTTCGATTTCTTCGAGATTTATTTTAAAGACGGCGAAATGTCATCTTCCAATGTTTACATTTTTTCCCTAAAAACCAACCTGAAAAATAGATCAAACACGATGAAAATGTTTAACTAATTTTAGTGAGAAATGGTCCCAAGTTGTTTCGTTTCCTTTCTTTTTTTTTTTTAAATTTTTTTTCCAGGGGAGCTAGCGTTTTCAGCACGCGCATTCTTACCACGGATTTATGCTCCCTTTCCCACCTGACAACACATTCGAAGGGTTGTTTTGGTCACTCCGTAAAATATTAAACGAATGCAAAGTACTCTGTCTTTATTTAAAGGATTTATAAATGAATTCAGGGGAGGGAAGGAGGGGGGGGGGAGGCTAAACGAAGGAAGAAGTCCTGATTATTGTGATTATTGCCGTGCTTGCATCTCTCAAGTGACAGTGGCCAAATCTGTTTGCCGCGCCACCAAACTGCTTTCTCGAGTTCCCATATCATGTTTTCTTTCAAGCTTCATCCGATTTTTAGTCCTTTCATGTACCGAAAAACCACCGATTTGGAAAAGTTTCTTCCCATGACAAAGAACATCGCAGTTGACCCCAGAATTCTGGTATTTTAAAAGCGAGAACTGTAGTGTAATAAAAGCTGCTTTTCATTTTAAACGACGGCCTTTGTAAAAGACTTGGCTGTATTCACTTTGTTAAAATTAACACGTTTTCTGAGCGTGGCCACGAGGTTTTTGATCAGCCCTCGTATGTACATCATCTCCTATAAGACATGCACACAGCACAAGTTCTAACTCACCGCTGCTGTAGTGAGAAACATCTTCATCATGGTGCCGTCGAGTCTGCAAAGGAGGTCCTGATGTCAGCTACTCATCGCTACAGCCGAAAAGTACTCGCTCTTATATTCTCATCTCTTGTCTACGTGTCGGTGTCTCACAGCTGTTTCCTCAGCCTAGATAAATGTCATACGCGACAAGTCGCATACTATCAACCCACCCTACCCTCTCTAACTTTCTCTCTATTAACCCATCCTGCCCTCTCCTACCCTGTTTTCCCTACCCCTTGCATTACCACGGAGGTACGAGTTTAGTTTGAATCCTTTCTAATTTTTTATCTACCAAATTACCATACTGTTTCCACCCTGATTACTAATATGAAAAATGATACACTATCTGTGGTAGTCTGCATGATCCTCGCGTTAATTAACACATTGCGGTAACCAAGGGAAGCCTAAAACAAACTTAGTACTGTTCACTGTAATTAATCAATACATTAATTAATGCAAGGATAGCAGTGCTGTTTGGCTGAGTCCACGTAGCCACTCCATTATCGTATCACCGTATGGTGCCAGCAATGAAAAATCATTATGCCACTAGTAATTACAAACCATTACTCCGTATCGTCATAAAATTAAGATTCAGCGTGAAGTTGACTATCGCCGAACATAAAAAAAACTGGCAACAAAATTAGAAAATATCGACCACAAACATAGGTAGAACTAAGAGGAAGGCTGTGGCCAATACTGGTTGACATTGAGACACCCCTTTATGGGAGCTGCACAGACCAATTAGTTCATGGCCTAAATCAGTCTGTAAGCACCACCAGTGATACTTAAAGAAGAAAAGAATACTGCAGTGTGAGAGAGAGAAAGAAAGAAAGAGAGAGAGAGATAAGAACAGGCGCGTAGTGTTGAGCACCATTAAAATTTCTATGGTAGACAATGAAAGATAATATATCGTATAGTTGATAAAGATAGATCCTATGTATATCGTCCAAGACCGCAATTACCACCAAGCCAGCTAAGAACTGACCGCTGGTCAACATGGAGATATGCCCTTACAGATACCGGCTCACTCGTTAGAAACGTTTGCTACAGAGAATGCGCCAAGCTTGAACAGTACGCAAAGTAATCGCTCCCCGAAAGACGAGTGGCCGTATGCAAAATCCATACGTTAATTACAGAGAACAGTACTAATGTTTTGGAAGTTTCCCGTGGTTACTCAATGTGTTAACTAACGTAAGAATTATGCATACGGCCACAGATGAATACTCATTAATGACTCTGGAGATATGCTGATGGTGATGGTGATTGCCAAGGTGTCTGCACAGACAAGGGCTGACTGGAAGCTTTCATGGATTAAAACTCTATTAGAGTGTAAATTCATTGGCCTATTAAACGTTAAACTTAGATTCATACTGATTTTCATAGTCTGGACTGAATATTTGTGCATAGGTTAGCACAAAGTAGAACCACAGACATGACAGATGGCAGGGCATGCACAGCAAATATACAAACAGAAATTGGCAAAGTTTGGCGTCCATGTGGCCACCTCGTTGTCGACGCATGAGAATGGAGGATCGTGGCTTAAATGAATTCTCAAAATTATTCGCTGCTTTAGTGCGATTGAAAATAATCAATATATATTTTTTTTTCGCTATGAAACAGCAGAACTGTTTCAAAGTTTGCAAAAGTTAATTACCTGGTTTTCTTCCGAAATCATATTTTTTTTAAGAACAAATGCCATCCATTTTTAGAAATTATTTTTCAAAGCTGTATAGAAAAACTTGAAATCACAGTTCAATCTTTTTATCCTCCACTATACGGGGATTAATCAACATAATCAACAGCATATAGGGAGAAAAATAATGTATCACCTAGATATAACCGGGAAGGTTGGATATATATATATACATATTACAAATAATATGAACGAGTGGCAATACCCACAACATTATTATCACATTTGTAACTGGCAGTTACATGTGCACGGATTAAACTGGTCAACAAAAATTCGGTGTTTTCGTAAAATATGTCAGTTTCATAAATGTCAGGGGTGCTGATTCCAAACATGGCCTTTAAATTCAATTTTCACGGTACAGTTTTTTTTTTCTTTACAAATCGACAATCTTTGTTTCATTACTGCAACAGACTCTCTCCCTTACCCTCCCAACGGACTCGTTCTAAATCTCGGGAAGGTCACGTGATCCGGGAAGTCACAGCGTTTGTTTTCATGTGGAAAGCACAGGTCAGTGAAAGAAAACAGACACAATGGCTCGCTAGTGTGCCGCTTGTGGGTGTAATAAAGAAATAACAGTGACATGGGGGCAAGAGGAAAGCTGGAGTTACTTTGCGTGACCAAAGAATTAAAAAAAAAAAAAATCTAGCCGATTCGGGCGCCGATTCCCTCTTCATCAGTTATTATAGCAACATTACCTGAAATACTAGGATGGTATGCAGTAACAAAACCAGATTAACTTATTAGACTAGCTTGGGTGGCGTGTATACTAGAAGTTGTGAAGTGGGGGAGGGGACTTTGTAAAATATNTTTTCATTCACACTCGGCCATATAGATCCATACATCTTTAAGGGGTTCAGCCACAGGAATTTCCAAATTCCAAAGGTTTAAATTTGTCTGCATAGAACGTTTTGATAACACTGAGTATGATGAGAAATGAAGATTTTTAGGTCTCATCTCTTAAAGAAACAATTGGTTGTGATGGAAACGGCGGCCATATTGAAAAATAACCATATATCAAAAGGTTAAAAATTTCCAAAGATATGAAAACTTTTGGTGAAATAATGGTGGATACTACATATTTAGATGTAACTCTCTAGGTAATAAGGTAATTTATTTAAAGTTTTTCCCTTAAAACAATCGATTTTCGGGAGTTTGAATTTTGATAGTTAAAAATATAACATTTTTGCGCACGAAATTACATTAAAATCTTCATAGGAATAAAATGATACGTAATTTAGAACTACCTTATTACCTAGAAGTATCATAGCTTATATTCCATGCCAAATTTCAAGGCTGTAGAGGCAATAGTATTTGAGATTTTGAAATTCTAATGTCTTCAGTGAAGTAAAAATGCACATTTCAAGAAAATCACCAATAAAGTTGTATTTATGTATTTATACCAAACAGCATCACATTTAGACATTTTCCGTGTAGTTTTTGCAGCTTATAGATGTAAAAAAAATCGATTCTCAGATAATTAAAATAGTTTAAAACGATGAGACCTAAAGTTCATTAAACAATTTTTCTATATATATAATAAGTAAATTAATATAATTGGATACACTGAGATGATAGCTGGCATTATATGGTATGTTGGCTCTGTGAGGTATTATGTTTCTATTATGGCATATCTTTATATTGTATAGGCACTCCGAATTCTGTGTGAAATATAGCACCATAGCTCGTATGGGGTAAAATAATGTATGTTCTTTAATATGTGCTAGAAGTGTTAGTATTGTCGATGGCATTAAGCATGATTTAAGGACTCTGTGTACTCCAAAATCCTCGCATTGGTAATTTTTTTCAGCACCATTAGTGCTCTCTGAATAGAAACATACGCCGGTTCCACCATTGTTTACATTCTGACTTCCCGCATCATGTGACCAATCGCTGCGCGAGGGGGAGATTTAGAACGAATCCATTTCCCAAATCGAACCCTAAATTATCTTTAATCATTTCTAAAATGCATTACATCATCCCTTAAAACAGACACTTCAACCTGTAGGGAGGAACCAACACTTAGCCTTTTTTTTATTTTTAACATAATGATCAGTTTGTATACTGCACTGATATTAAAGGTTTGATCGAGGCAACTGCGGGGACTTTATACTGACCATTCAGAGAGGAGCCTAAAGTGTGTTTTACTGCACAAAGATAACCAGCTTACTTGTGTTTCAATTGGGCATTCAGTTGAGATGAACGAATGAAATGCAACAATGAAACAAGTCCTTGAGAAATATTGTGAACACTTGCNTATGTGCTAGAAGTGTTAGTATTGTCGATGGCATTAAGCATGATTTAAGGACTCTGTGTACTCCAAAATCCTCGCATTGGTAATTTTTTTCAGCACCATTAGTGCTCTCTGAATAGAAACATACGCCGGTTCCACCATTGTTTACATTCTGACTTCCCGCATCATGTGACCAATCGCTGCGCGAGGGGGAGATTTAGAACGAGTCCATTTCCCAAACCGAACCCTAAATTATCTTTAATCATTTCTAAAATGCATTACATCATCCCTTAAAATAGACACTTCAACCTGTAGGGAGGAACCAACACTTAGCCTATATATTTTTCACATAATGATCAGTTTGTATACTGCACTGATATTAAAGGTTTGATTGAGGCAAATGCGGGGACTTTATATTGACCATTCAGAGAGGAACCTAAAGTGTGTTTTACTGCACAAAGGTAACCAGCTTACTTGTGTTTCAATTGGGCATTCAGTTGAGATAAACGAATGAAATGCAACAATGAAACAAGTCCTTGAGAAAATAAAAGTATTGTGAACACTTGCCTATGGCGACTTTGAAGTGATGTCCATGCTTCTCAGACAACAGCGGGCTAGTACTAAATTTCCCTGTTTTTATATTAGTGAGACAGTTAAGCAAAAAGTGAAAATTGGGTAAGGAAGTTTTAAGGACTCTGTGTACTCCAAAATCCTCGCATTGGTAATTCACTGTTCGAGAAAGGAACATCCAAAAGGGACCTTTTAATTGACCCTAAAAAAGTCTTGCTTCCACCTTTACATATCAAGCTAGGTCTCATGAAGCAGTTTGCTCAGGCCCTAAATAAAGTATGGCAATGCTTTTACAATCTTTCAAGACTTTCGAATGAAAGTAGATATCTTTGATGGTCACCAGATATGACTTTTAACGACGACAAAGACTTTACCGAGACAATGACACCAAAAGAAAAGGAATCTTGCACCGGCCTTTTCGAATATGATTTCCAGCTTCCTTGGAAACTCCAAAGTCGATCATCATGAAGCTATTGTCCAGACCCTCCTACTTAATTTAGAAAAGTTAGAGGCCAACATGAGAGTTAAAGTGCACTTTTTAAAAACCACTTCGATTACTTCCTAGAAACATTTGGTGCCGTAAATCAAAAAGAAGTCGAAAGGCCCCATCAAGATATCAAAATGATGGAAATATGATATGGAATGAAAATGGGATGCTGTCATGCTGACAGATGGATTGCTGTTGGTGCCTAAAAAGGGAATGCCCTTAACGAACTCGTGGCCATAAAGGAAAGTTTAATCAATAGGGAATCAGCGCTTTCATATTTATTCAATCACTGAAAATATTGAAAGTTATTAATGTTTCTATTTTACTCATAGCTCAAAACAAAACAGATGTAAGCCATTTAGATATTAATATATTTGAAAGAAAATGGGGAGGGGTGGTGGAAAGGGGATTAATTTATTTTCTTATAAAAAATGTATTTACAAATTGAAGAATTGCATTTTTCTATAAAGACAACCGTACTGTGGAAATTAAATTCTGGTTCCATTTTTTTTTTTGACTAGTGTTATCAGCACCGACTCGTATCACAACGTTATTGTACTTCTGAAAGGGCAAAGGTAGACTCAGGCCATTTGTGAAAAATGTACCATGTTTTTATAAGACTGGCCCATGATGACCTCTTAAAAAGAAAACTTAGAAATTGTGATTTAATAATGTTTGGTCTAAAATCCAAAATTGTCAGAGTCTATATCACCAGGATATAAAAGCCGTTGGTTAGATACGCTGTGTAAAAATAATCGTATAACCACACTGCAAAAGCGGTGAAATGCAGTCTCGAGTTTATTTTTAAAATTTGTTGCAGGCAGCATTTCCCAGTAGTGCATGCGGATTTCAGTTGTGCGGACCTGTGGTCTGCAAAAGAAGACCAGATACGTAACCCCTCCTCACCTAAATTGAAACTGAAAAATTCAAATAAAGGACTTCCATTGTAAACAGCATATAATTTGAGCTCCTCATCTGCAGACTAGTCTTGTCAATCTCGGATTATTTCTGTGATTTCAGGAGAAATTTTTTTTAACTGACTAGAAGAGGCTTTTACAATTTGGCTTGTACAGCCCTATAAACTTTGAAAGAATAATATGGTGTAGGGTAATAAGCGAGAACCCAGTAGTCCCACTATGTTCTTTAGTCCTTGTAAGTCTGTGCAGAGTTTCCAGCTCGATGTAATCAGGCAACAGACCCCTACAGACCCTAACAGATTCTGACAGATCCAATAGACACTGACAGACTTACCGACCTTGACAGATCCCGACAGACCCCAATAGATCCCAAGGGATTTCCAACTCCGACAGACCCCGACTTCCCTCCGGATCCTGACAGACAAAAAATACCCCAACAGATCAAAAAAAAATCTGACAGACCCCTGTGGACCCCAACATACCCAAGAAGACCCCAACAGACCCCAGGAGACCCCGATAGATCCTGATGGACCCTAATAGATCCCTATAGACCCAATGGACCCTAACAGACCCACCC
>JAWQUT010000145.1:0-12470 GCA_033807755.1 Ellobium chinense | reverse complement strand
GTGTGTGTGTGTGTGTGTGTGTGTGTGTGTGTGTGTGTGTGTGTGTGTGTGTGTGTGTGTGTGTGTGTGTGTGTGTGTGTGTAAAAGCCCCAAAATGGGTTTCACCGCCGGTTACACAAACGTACAAATGGGTTCATTAAAAAAATGGGTTTATTTTATTTTAACCCATTTTTTAGCACGCCATGACATTCAGGAGGCCTAAAATGAGGTTCTCTTGCAAGGATTCAAAGGTGCCTCATTGTCGGTGTTTTACCGTTACTTGCGTTTCTCAAAGTTACACTAGTCAATGTGTATGAGTCATTGCCAAATAGGGGAAAAGCAGTGACTCATCATACAATAATATCAACCATAATCATTCTGTTACACGGTTACACAAAATGACAATCCTTTTGTATTGGAAAATGGTTCAACTTTTGTACAGGGTACGGATATTACCTCTTGACTGACATGTTGTGGAAGAAATTTGCATTTGAATGTGTAAATACGCTGTAAAATTCTCTCCTGAAATCTATCACAAATGAGGGTATACCATTTAGAATTCCATTGTACTGTTAAATATCACAATGCAAACGATTATAATACATTCTCGCGTAGGGGAAAGGAGTGAGAATAGTGTGTGACAAATTTTGCTGCTGATTTTCTTTTTATATAGATATTTTTAATGCTTTTAGTTTTATTTATCTCGTATGACAAATTTCATGTCAAAAGTCGTACAAATTTGAAAGAGTCGTAAACTCAGTTGGGACGCTTTGGATTTGTTTCAAAAGTCCTGAAAAAGAACGAAAACGTTTCTGCACTTTGGTCGTGACCTAGTATTTCATATTTTACATAGACAGTTTCATAAGATTAAGCCATCGTGGCGAAAAATTTCAGTTTCCTGTCTCTTTTTAAGTACACTTAGTTACGTTTTTACGTCAGTTTCATGTTTTAAAAGTACATATCATGTGAATACGTAAGATTTAATAGTAAGTAATGTAAAATAATGTACAATACGAATTTTGGAGGGGGAATCCAATAAGAATATTCCGGAATATAAAAAAAAGAGGACTATTTCCAAATAAAATACCTATTAGACAAGGGCAGCAACTCTTTAAAATTAGTGACAAATGGTCTCAAACTTTGTTTCTGGGCAATTTGTGATCTGTNGTGACCTAGTATTTCATATTTTACATAGACAGTTTCATAAGTTTAAGCCATCGTGGCGAAAAATTTCAGTTTCCTGTCTCTTTTTAAGTACACTTAGTTACGTTTTTACGTCAGTTTCATGTTTTAAAAGTACATATCATGTGAATACGTAAGATTTAATAGTAAGTAATGTAAAATAATGTACAATACGAATTTTGGAGGGGGAATCCAATAAGAATATTCCGGAATATGAAAAAAAGAGGACTATTTCCAAATAAAATACCTATTAGACAAAGGCAGCAACTCTTTAAAATTAGTGACAAATGGTCTCAAACTTTGTTTCTGGGCAATTTGTGATCTGTTCTACAACTCTGCTTGTTCGTAAAGTATTGAATTCAGTACCTAATAAGACTTATTGCTGTGGAATTCATTCATTGGTTTAATCAGCATTAGTATTTTAAACAAGGGCAATAACTCTGCAGAGCATTGTACGATATTAATAGTATTTCATTTCTAGCTAGTCTGTGACCTGTTCTACAACTTTGCTTCTTTAAGATATATACAATTTTAAGTAGATAAGGAGTTCTGAGGAGGTACAGAAACACTGAATAATGTGCAAGAGTATATTTTCACTATCCTTATTTGGCAACGACTCGTATCGGCCTGTCAAAAAGACGCAAGTGGTCGCCCAAACCTCTTTTACTAGGCTAATTCTGCTTGGTCAATGCAGCCAATTAGATGTGGCGTAAGTTACGGAACTTTTTTACGGTCCTAGGGGGAAAAAAGTCAACCGCGAAAAAAGTCAACTCTAGTGAGATAAAGAGAGAAACCTATGAAATATCAAATTCTGAATTAGGGTTAGAGTTAGGGCTAGAGTTATGTTAGGGTTAGGATTAGGGTTAGGGTCATCGGTACCAAACATTAGAGTTGACTTTCTTTCCCGGTGGGTATATTTCCTGGGATTCTGTTTTGGTGCTGACAACTTGCTTTCTGCGACCGGTATCGGAACTCCCGGCTGGAAATAGATTGGACATTGTTTTGATCTCATCCCTATGGTGTACACATTTTGTTTCATTCTGGCCCTCTTCTTACCGTTACTCCACTCCCTCTATCATGACGCCTCGTATCTAACGTCCATGTTTCAACATGTGACCCAAATCAGAGAGTCATGCAGAGATATCATTATAAAAAACAGAAGAAACACACAAAGTCGAATATGAAGTATGAGCTGTATTTCAGAATGTTATCATAATTATGAATTAGGTTATTTCTAGGAATATTTCGACACAACAAAATGCTTTAATAGCAAACTGATCTCCTCATGCTTTTGCGCAGCCTAATGATATAGCAGGACAATAAAAACGGAATAGGCTTATTTGCTAGAAAAATACGTCGCTACAGCACGTAGACTCTAGCTCATGTTACATTAATTGTGGTTATCAGTGCTACTTCCGCTCCGAGTTGATACCACGAGGGTTTGCAGAGCCTTGGCTCTCTCCCGGCAATCTTTGAGATGTTCCAATCTGGAAGAAACAAGCAAAAAGACACACCTCTGAAAAATGAAACTACATTGGAATAGTGATATCGATATTATGCACCTCAATAATAAGTGTGTTTTTTTCAGTAGGCATGAAGTTCACTTGCACTGACTTTTGTTGTTCTAGAGGTGCTCTCCATAATCCCAGGACTGTGTCTATATAAAACTCGTAGACTTATTGTAGGTATTGCATTCCCCCATCACCTTCGAAGTAGTCCATTTGTCCATTCTGGAATCAACACAATGATTCGACTGTCGCTGCGGAACCTAAAAGCACCGCTGGAAGTCTTTATGTGGCAGCATGTAAAACACTGTCTGCGTTTCGGCCAAAGCCAGAACCACATAATATAATATAATAAATAATAAATAAATACGACTTTATTTACCCCGTAGGGAAATTGTTTTACAATGTCATACAGTGTTACACATCTCATTCATAATACAAACACATATAACAATACACATCATACATGTAAATACATAATATTACAAATGAAATACATAACAAAGTCATTGCTGGTCGCCAGCGGTGCAGCGCCCTGGTCCCCCCAGCTCTAAAGCCAGGTACTTATTTACACCTGAGTCGAGTGAGGAAATGGAAGTGATGTGTCTTTCCCAAGGACACTACAACGTACACCGCCCAGCTCGCGAGTCGAACACATAAACCTTAGACTTGAAAGTCTTCAGTTTCTGAGTACGACTCACAACCCGCACGGCCACGCACATAGTCTATATTCTGTATTGTGCAGCGAACAATTTATTGACGGCAGGTAACATCCACCTCAGTGCTTAAATTCAAGGGCACTAATTCGAGAAATTAATGATTACAGCTCGATAATGACATTTAGTTACCATGTTGGACTTTAGAACTAAACACAGTGGATTCGAGTCCCTACTACGATCATGTTGTATATATTTTGAAAAAAGCATTTTATTCACATATTCCTCAGTCCAACCGTCTGTAAAATGGGTATCTGGCTATAGGCAGTGAAAGATATTGTCAGAATGATAGTGATCAGCGCTTCTAAATGGCAGCAGCGCTGTATGTTCCCCAGGATTTGAGAGCGTTCTAGAATGATCGGGCCTGCTGGGGTAATAATGATGTTAAGTCGCGTGAACTTGCATTAGCCTCGATACGAGACTTATAAAACACAGTAGTAGTAGTAGTAGTAGTAGTAGTAGTAGTAGCAATAGTAGTAGTAGTAGTAGTAGTGGTAGTAGTAGTAGTAGTAGTAGTAATAGTAGTAGTAGTTTTTTATTATTAAATTTTAAATTCAAACCAAGACCGATTGATGTAAAGTCAGAGCTTCTCAGAACTTAACATAACTGACGTCGCATTCTGCTGCAACTGCCGGAAAAATGAGTGAGCAAAGTTCGATAAAAGCCGCATATTATTATAATATACCCAAATAAATATATACCCAAATTCAAAAAAACAATATTTAAATCCACAGCTGCAATGCTGAAATAGTCTTTTCTTTCTCATTCCCCCATCCCCATCGCCATTCGCCACTACTAATCTCGGCCAGATTTTTTTCCATGGTTTCCATAACAGTAACATGATAGACAGAAACTATGATATACTGAACCATGTCGACTAAAACAAAAGCACAAAAAAAAATGTTTGACGGAAAACGAATCTGCTATCTACTATTCACGTGTTCTAGAGTGATCGGGCCTGCTGATTTACTCCCATAAGTAGAAGTAGGCCTATAGTAATCTTTTCATTAAATGAATTCTGTATAAGAGAAGACATATGGATAATATTGAAAGGAGTATGGATTGATTATTTCCTTACGTTTCTCATTTATTGAAAATAAAAAAAAATCCCTGCAGTGAGGATGAACGCAAAATCTTCGGTTGTCAACCCCGTTGTACTGACATTGAACTAAATAGCTGTTGGAGTTAGTGGCGGTGGCAAACTAGGAGAATCTACTGCATGACGCAAAGTGAGTAGCGTCACAGTAATTTTAATTCCCTCTTTAACACGTCAACTGTAAATAGCAGATTCGCTGACCGGAACCGAATTCGAAAACTCTTACGCTCCCTCCAAGTCGTACTCCTTGTTCTGCTCTTCAGCCTTTTCAGCTCGCTCCTTCACAAGTTCAGTTTGAATGCCTAGCAGCTCTTCGTATGTTTCTTCTCTGCAATGGTAACAATGATATACAATTGTAGTGTTTTTGCAGCACGATAAGATGGAAAAGCAAAACAAAGTCAAGTTGTTAAAAAGTATATATATATTAAAATTTAACAATCTTTTTTCCGTCAATATTACAATTACTAAGATCCTTTTCCACTATTTTTTGGCTGCGTCTTGACAAAAAAAATGCGAAACATTGCGTAGGACATTATGGAAGCATAGTGACGATAAGATATTTCCTGAGTCATATTGCAAATTGCGAATTATAATTATATTACACAATTATTTCCAGAGAACATACAATATGACATTAACAACCGGAAATGCCATTATGTATACGCCAGTATCCCGATAACGGATCATAATTTTCAAGTTTCAAGCCTATTTATCAGATATACAAATGTTTGTCCATAAAGATGAGACTAACAACTGGACATTGAACAAACACTGACTTGTTTATACTTAGCGATTCTACAAACATAAAGAAATGTGCAAAATAGAGAGAATGACAGAAAAAGAAGAGAGAAATAATGGTAAGAGATCGGAGCGGGAAGAAACAATTTCACCGTCTCATGTTGTAATCGGCATCACCCCATATTTTTAGAGAACCTTGCAATGTCTACTAACAATCGTGTCTTTGCATTTTTCGGTAACTCTTTACGTCTATATGAAATTTAGCCTGAATAGCCTTTCGCTTGTCTTTTGCAGAATCCAAGATGGTCGCCAACATGGCCGTGACTTAGAACCAAAATCTACAATGTAACTTCTGTTTTAAGTACAGCAGATTGGTGGTTGTGGTATCTAGTAGTATGTTTTCAAGGGTAAAAAATCTGATTCTTAGAGTTATTGTACCATTTAAGGCTAATAGTGATGATGAAATGCCAAGATATATCAAACAAAATAAAAAAAGTACCACTAAAACATATTTTTTTCATGATTTTTATCATCATCTGGCTTGTCTTTGTACCCAGTTAGAAGTTTTTGAACTGTTTGAAATGATAATTACTTCGTCATTAATAGCAATTTACAGCACCCAGTCCCCACAATATCAGTATATAACTTTCTAAGAATCAAACTAAGGTTCTATGTTATAATGCTTAACTCCAATTCTTTGAGTTTTCTTGGACAAATTCCATTTTATTTACGTGAAAATTCACTGGTAGATCATGGATCGAATGATGCATGATTAATTACTGTTTAAGGTAGTATTGTTATGCAAATTCCTCAGCGTAAGGAGAATTATTTTTTTTTAAGTTATTCTGTACACACCGATTAATTCATTTGTTGAAGCTAATTCTTGACCTTAAACTAGCACTGACCCCTATACAACTCCTGTAGTTGTCTACCAGTTAAAGAGACAGTACGAAATGTGTACTGCATATGATTTCTGAAGATAAGGAGACTCATTCCTTGCACCTGGCCAAGCATTAGAGAGGCAGTCACTACTTGCTATAAACTGTTGGCAGTTGACAAAATATATACGACGACTGTCAAACAAAACTTACTACTGACGAAGGTTTTAGTGAAATATTAACAAGTGTCAGGTCAAAGCTGAGATTGACATAGCTATTGTTCGTGATCATGATTGTAAATGGTAAGTAGCGGTGGTGTAAAAACAGTCTGTGGAGAGTGTTATTGTACTTCTAAAATTCTTAGTGGTTACAAGAATCTGATTTTTGTTGGATACCTCTGACACATGTGTTTGTGCTGTCCTAGAGCTCTATCTTTGTATACAAGGCGGCATTTAATATCACCTTGGAACAAGTGGCTAGATTTCATACCTTTCCTGATGCTTATTTCTAACCCTGTGTAATTATATTACTGACAGTCGTAATCTTGTGTTCTGTTGACAGTCTTTGTCTGGTATTATGTATCATCTTCAATAAGAAAATTTCTTATAAATATTATATCAATTTACTTTTTGCCTTTACATTTATATAATGTGAAGAAAAGTGTGCATAATAGTACCATTCTAAGCTGTAATTAATTATGCAGTCGTTCTTTCCATGATCCACCAATGGGTTTCCATGTAAGTGTTACGAGAATTTAGTAACTTGTCAATGAAAACTTAAATTAGATGTAAACACTTTAAGATAATATTAGAGACATTACACTAAGGAAGAGTGGCTCAATTTTCCAGGGTAGATATTATGAAGGAACAAACCAAACTTGATAAAGCACCAAAAACAAAAATAATGTAACTCTCTATTGGTGGTCGCCATATGAACTTTTTTTTTTATCTGATTTAATGATGAAAGGTGATCGGGGTCGCCTCAGAGTTGAGGAGTTCAAATAATGGAGTCCAGATATAAAGAAAATAATGAACAGTAGTCATGACAGGTAGTCGCCCCTATACACGTGGTCATCACATACAGATAGTCACAAGGGCGGTGGCCGCATGCATAATCCATACGTCTGTAAACGTCAACCACAGCCAACACGGTTAATGTTTTGGGAGTTTCCTGATGAGGTTAACCTACCAGGTTAAATGACGTATGGATTATACATACAGCCACAGGTTCCACTGTACTCTTGTTTTGTTTTTTTTTCATTCAGTTTTGCTACCGATTTTCTTTCATTCTGTAAATCATTCTATGCTCGAAACTTCAAGTTAAGTGATGAGTTACAACAAGCCTATGTAATGTTTGCTTAGTTTTAGGTTCCTATTGCAATTATTCTCCTTCTCTAATTGGCCCAGATCATGAAATCCCTACTTCTTCTGTGTATACCTTAGCAATAAAGCACATGCTCACTAAGATATCGTTCAAACAATCTAAACGTAAGTCAATTTCTAAAATTTAATGGCAGTCTAGAAATAATACAAACACTATCTTGGCACAGAAAAAGATCTTAATAACAGTTCACTCTGGATTTTGAAGCGGTTATGCTGACAGATTCATTACTTTGTGCTAATCTCGAAATCTTAAAACTTATGGACCAGAATCTTGCAGTCACTCGAAATGAGGCGTAAGTCGCTTTTCTGACTACATCATTCCTGGTTTGATTTCAAAACTGAATGTGTTTACTTTCATCGGGTGAAAAAAAACAGTTTTCAGATAGCATTATTCTGGTCTGAGATATAGTCGTTTGAAGTTGGTGCAAAATCAGTTTTGAGAAATCGGAATAGAGGTACATTACATTATAAAGGTCATCTGATTTGCTTCTCAAACACTCAGATTTATCTACAATTTATTACTATTCACCAATAAATATCAGTAGTCTTTTGTACTGAAAGCTAAACAAATTTTATGACAAATGAGGTTAAGTATGCTAATGAATAAGTCGAACACAATCCCACTTTCAAGGACCAGGACAAACCTTTTTGACATGTCTATTGTATTCAGAGAGATATGATGTAATGGATATTAAAAAGATTTATTCTAAAAGGAAACAAAAGGCACAGTCCTGACTAAAATCCAGAATTTAGGCCAAATAATTGTATAAAATAAATGATGTATTTACCAATTTTTAAGACAATCTTAAAGTTTCGTACCTCCAAAATTATTAACGAATTTCCCTGTTGCTTAGAGATTTAGGGATTTTTGTTGTTGTTGTTGCTGGGTCTAAAATACGTTCGCTACATATGACTTTTAAAGTGCAGAAGTGATTAAAAACCATAAGGTATCACAATTCATCACATCATTTTCTTTGATATAAAATCAGAATTGTATATATGAAATATAAAACATGTCCGATGACAAATAATGGAGATAAAATGATTTGGAAATTAACTAAGCAAAATCTAACATACCTACCATTACTATGACAACAAATTTAATTTCCAAAATTAAAGCATGTTTTTGTTTTGTTTTTTTAAAACAGTTCTCGATGTTTGTTTTGTATGTGCAGTCAGTAGCGATGTGTTATAAGAGCCAGTTGGAGTAGGCTCCACCATTCGGGGTGGAGATCATGATGACAGGATTATGATAAGAAAAGATTGATATATAGTTTAATCAAAGTCCTGATAACTGCACACCAGTAAAAAATGAAACTGACGTTAAAGGAAATTATGAGTAATGAACAAACTCACTTAATGTAAAAATTGTTCCCTAAGTAAAGAAAATAGGTGTCAGCTGTCGCTCGCATACTTTACTCTCGTAGCGCGAGCCCCCTCGGGTCCACCCTCCGCTGACTGCATGGCCATTGTTACATAAAATGATCGTTGCACGTGTTGTCTGCCTGCCACCGTTGGGTTGCAAAATTCTAATGCCGCGCCCAGCGATCGGCAAGGAGATACGTATATATTTTATTGCCGCATTCAAACGCAGACAGGGAGAAGGACGGGGTAAATTCTTTCAAAGCATCACGAAGGTACCGACATACGGAGTGAAAGTTCCTTGAAAATCAGTAGAAGATGATAAGTACCCTTCAAAGTAACACTGCTCTAGGTACTCAACTATGTCGTCAAAGAGGCACTCACAGTTATCACCGATAACATCATGACAAAAATCTGGCCATTCTCCATCTGGGGGTAAAAGTCACTCTTTGAATGTGAGTTAATTAGCTTATCTAAATATAAATGAAAAAAGATCGCATTTGTATAGCGCCTAATCCCTTTAGGCTTAAACATGACTATTAACATTCTCTTAGTTGAACACATACTCAGTTTTGAAGAATACATTTGATATACAAACAAACCAGAAACAAACACATTCGCATCCTCCGAAAAACAGACAGACACACACACACACACACACACACACACACACACACACACACACACACACACACACACACACACACACACACACAACATCACACTCCTACGCACATATACGCACATACACATGCATACACACACAATACGCATACACGTGCACACAAATACACACCTACACACACACACACCACACACACACACACACACACACACACACACACACACACACACACACGCACACACACATGCCCGTGCTTATGTGCATCTTAAGCTCAGGAGAGTTGAAGAGTGTTTTTCTAAAACTTAGTAAATGCACTGTCCTTGAAAAATGAGTTGGTGGTATATTCAGACATGTATTTCTCTGTTAATTTATTTATAACCTAATTGAGCTCAAAATCTGAACTACTTCAATTTTTTTTTTTCACTTAACAGTAAATAAAAATATATGTGTGAAGAGCAATTACCTGAATGTTATTTCCATTTATTTAAAAATATTCAGAGACCACATACCGAGTTTTGGAAAAACACCCTTCAATTCTACTCTCTAATACTTAAGGCTATATATGAAGACTGAGGTTCCAAGCCTCGAGCAAAGATGCTTAGCCATGCGCACGCACACACACGCGAACACACACAAACATAGGCCTACACACAAGCTGCAACTAAGCTAGATATTGTGATTAATTAAAATTGATACTAAAAAGATATGGTTTAAATGGTCTTTTGAACACTGTCACTAAGTGTGCTTTTTTAATGTTATGGAACAATTTATTTCATATAGATGGTTCCTTATAATATCCTCCCGTCAAATTGTTTTCTGATAGCTCGAGTGCCTGCTGGTGTGTTCATCATTCAGTCCGTTTGTATGCACGTCAGTCCATCACCTCATCCATGCATTCATCTGTCTGCTCACTATCTATCCGATTATTTGTCTGTCTGTCTGTCTGTCTGTCTGTCTGTCTGTCTGTCTGTCTGTCTGTCTGTCTGTCTGTCTGTCTGTCATTTTACTTTCTATGTATTTGCCCCTAGACCCCGTAGGCCCGCCAGTCTTTCTGTCTATCTGTCTTTATATCTGTCTACCTGTGTATCTATGTATCTCTCTGTCTACTCACTCATTCCCTCACAACTCACTCACTCACTCACTCACTCACTCACTCACTCACTCACCACTCACTCACTCACTCACTCACTCACTCACTCACTCACTCACTCACTCACTCATCCCCTCATTCCCCCCTAACTCTCACTCACTCACTCACTCACTCACTCACTCACTCACTCACTCACTCACTCACTCACTCACTCACTCACTCACACACTCACTCACTCACTCACTCACACACTCACTCACTAAATGACTCACTCACTCACTCACTTACTTACTCACTCATTCACTCACTCACTCAGCGAGATAAAATTAGACTTAAACGTTCCCGGAGTGATAACGCGTCTTACCTTCATTCGGCTCAAATGGACATCTGAAACCCATCGCCTGCCTTTCGCCTGTAAAATACAACAGTAGAAAAAAGACACAAAAATTAATAACCATTATAAAGAACGTAATTGTAATCATAACCATTGCTACTACCATTATTGCAAATCATCATCAATGTCACTGTGGGGAATCACGTTCAATACTAAATGAAAGTTCAAGTCCTTAGTACAGCTAGATTAACCATAAACCACATCCTCCGTATAAACATGCGCTCTCGGTCAAGCAGGAGTCATAGTCGGGTAGATAATAATCCTATACGATTACACCTCAAACAAATTCTAACAAAGGATTTCTCAACGGTTTACGGTCCAAGTGGGTGTGGTGAGCAACAGAAAGAAAGTCTACCAAAATCTGAGATCCGGAAGTGTATTAAAACTAGGTCAGAATAGCCACCGCCGAATTTGAAAATACAGGATGCGGTTGTTGTTTTCATAAAAATAGGTCTACAATAATAATACTGGTGTCTAGACTGAGGTTTTCAGTGTTAAGGAATCCAGCGGCACCAATTTAAAATACCATTTGTTCCTAGTGAATTGCTGAATATCAGTATGGCACAAAAATATGTTTTAACATTACGTTCATTTTGAGACCAGCTTCATATGACCAAAAGTGTGGACTTTTTAAAATAGCAGTTAGAACGTTCACATTTTTCCAAAAACGTTCTAAGGGTGAAGTCTATCCATCCTTATCCTCATATGTACACTGCTCGCTCAAGCAGGAGTAATGAAAGAGAAGACCAGCCAGCAGAGAATAGTCACAATAATGATAATGCGATTTTTACGTCTCGTACCAAGGCTTATGCCCCCTTATGCGACTTGACACGATTATTACCCCATCAGGTCAGATCACTCTGGATTTTCTCAACTCCCTGGGAAATATACATTGCCGCAGTCATTTACAGGTGCTGATCACCACCATTCTGACTATATCTTCCACTGTCTATAGCCAGGTACCCATTTTACAAACAGATGGACTGAGGAAAAGGTGGATGAAATGCTTTTCCAAGTCACTTACCACAAGACTGTGGTCGGGAAACGACCTTTAGATCTTGAGTCCAAAACCACAACTATTCAGCCACACCGCTCCACATAAAACAGAGAACTCTGGTATGGCTTGTGCGGGAGAGGACATGGCACAAACGGACTTGACAAAGTCGGCTGTCCAGACAGGTAACGGCAAGCAAAGAAAGGTGAATTTGCGACTCGTTGTGAATGAGATGTGGAGATGAAGAACAAGACCTTTTGATCTCGCTGCCAGAGCTAAAGCCATTCGATCACACTGCTTCTTACTGATATCTATTTTATCAGGGGTGCTTGTCTGTTTTTTACATATTCGCCTTGCTAGTCTGAGACAGCCAGTGAGCGGAGTCTAAACGATTTGTCGGTGGAGCTTAGACGTTGCATTAGCGTTGTTTTAGAGTTAGAATATATATAAGGACGATTTGCATTCAATATGATTAAATACTCTTTCATTATGGTATCATTTTGGTTACAGACTTCTAATTGGCTGAAAA
>JAWQUT010000144.1:1671891-1684406 GCA_033807755.1 Ellobium chinense | reverse complement strand
AATAAATAGGGTCAGACAGATGTTCCTTTTTTTTCAAATATTATTTTTTTTGTCTCCCTTTTCTAAGGTTACAGCACCGGGATCAACGTCGGGCAGTTGTTATTACAGTTTAACAAAAGACTTTTCTCAACGATAAATGAAAAAAAGGCATAATATTTAGAGCCAAAGAAAGTTATTGCATGTGGATAATTCTCTTTGCATAATGACTACTACTGTGCTACTAGCTTGCCTCTCGCTTTCTGACGTCAAGCCTTATTCCGGCGCTGACCGGACGACCAGTCATGGCGGCCCGCAGGGTGTGAAAATCCGGACTTTCAAGCTGCGTTTTCTCGGGAGCGCTTGGGCGAAGGAAATGGGCAAGGGGTTGAAAATTTATGAAAAAATACTATGAATTTTTTAGACTGTGAAGCAAATAGCTTCCCCTGTCCCTTTAACATTAATAAATAGGGTCAGATAGATGTTCGTTTTTCTCAAATATTATTTTATTCTAAGGTTACAGCACCGGAATCAAAGTCGGGCAGTTGTTCAACGATAAATGAAAAAAAAGGCATAACATTTAGAGCCAACGAAAGTTATTGCATGAGGATAATTCTCTTTGCATGATGACTACTAATACTGTACTAGCTTGCCTCTCGCTTTCTGACGTCAAGCCTTATTCCCGCGCTGACCGGACGACCAGTCATGGCGGCCCGCAGGGTGTGAAAATCCCGACTTTCAAGTTGCGTTTTCTCGGGAGCGCTTGGGCGAAGGAAATGGGCAAGGGGTTGAAAATTTATGAAAAAATACTATGGATTTTTTAGGCTGTGAAGCAAATAGCTTCCCCTGTCCCTTTAAGTAGAGTCTATGTGTCTTATCATAATTTTTGATAATTGTAGTGATTTTGTACATTGCAGTATTTTCACGCCTTATCAAAACTTGCAGTAGCTATCGACATTTGTACAAATGTAATGTGCAGCGTTGGAGATATTTTCAAGTTTTGATAATGCAACAGTTGGTAATTTTAAATATTGACGGGACGGGGGAGGGTTGGGGTGGGGGGAGGGGGGCTACAGGAAGTGGGAGATAGTTTCAATTTTTTCCTTCCTACGCCCACTGTTGAATCTAACCTCACTTAGATACAGATCAGTCGCTAAACTTTAAATAAAATGCAGTGCTTTTTTTTCTCCTTTGCTCTTCATTGAAATACTACCAAGAAGCAAGAAAATATGATTCCTTTAAGGTTTGTCCATATCTCTTAAAATTTAGAAGTCGTAGCATTATATTTGTACAACATTAGCGATCTTTCAGGATTTATAAGGTAACCCCAAGTGTCAACATAAATAGATACCGTTGTATAAAGATGGTAGGGAGAAAATAGTGAATGCAATTTCCTCAAAAAAAAAAAAAAAAAGTCGCACAGAATCAGTACCATATTTGGCAGCCATGATCAAAATATTTTTCCTCAGGCTCTAAACGGCATAGTAGATGTTTTTTCTTAAAGCTGAGCTATTCAATCATTCTATATAAAAATGAATTATTTCTGGACTGAAAACAAAGCAATCTTGATCGAAAGTAAAGAATTGGCGAGTAATAGTCTGTACAATATTCAGTCCATGAAAGTGTAGCTTGTGTGAGCAAAGAATTATGTACTCACAGACAACTCTAGCTTTCACGACCTTTCCTCTTGGCCAATAATAATTATTCAAGCTCCTGTAGACGTTTTGTCTTATCATAATTCATACCTTCCCCACTCACTCCATCCACTCCTTCAGTGTCTTCCCAACCTGTCCATTCCTTCCTTCTTCATCGCTCCNCCCCCCCTCTCTTTCACACTCATTTTATAGATAGAGAGATAGTACATGAAATATAATTATAATAACCGATTATGCTGCTATCATCGTACACTAGTGAGCTCTCTCGATATTCAGAGATAACGAGCACAGGCACACAGTTCGTCCATCTTATTTATTAATTGATCGAACATTTCCAAATATGATAGGTGAAAGATAACATCTCTGGCGTCGTCTCCTAGCCTTCACACGAATACCTCCCCTCTTCCCTCTCTTCCTCCTCTTAGATGATGGTGGTTTGAAATCGTTATTGACCGTTTGATCGCCAAACAAAAATGGCGGATACACAGGCTGGTGTAGAAGTAGAAGATAGAAACACCAAATTACTGTTTTCAGCTGATCTCATACGTTCATCCATGGTTTCAAATTTGCCATTGGTACAAATAAACTTCCTGTGACATTCGATCTCAGATGGAATGTCGCATTCTTTCTCAGCATGGGCGTAGGGAAGATCTAACAAAGGCAGGCAAGTAAAGGTTCGTTAGAAATGTGTCACATTTTGTTCAAAATCGGAGGGAAAAGCTCGGCAACAAGACGGCAATCACCTACGTTTCAAGTTTGTTAGTGGAACATCTAATCAACGACCTTGTGTCAGCGGAGAATGTGACAAGAATTAAAAAAAACAAACAAAACTATTCACGCATTTGTCTGCTTATGTACTGTACAGAGATAGACTAGTTATATATCCACATTGTGTGACATCGTTACTGTGAAACGGAAACTTCAAACTGAACCTTACATATTGAATGAACTTAAACTTTTAAAATAACGGATATTTGGAACTGCCTGACATTGACACCGCGTACATCTGAATGTGTGATATCGTTCACCCGCAAAATCACAGAACTTAGGTAAGGGTAAGGGACACAATTGAAACTGAGAAAGCACACAATGACATACAGAAAAGAGTTCACAGATAAAGATGTCTATGGATTGTCCCAAGTTTCCTTTTTTTTTTGTCTCATCATTATCCTCCGCCACCCCCCTACATCAAGCACTAGGGGGGGAGGGGAGGGGAGGGGGAGGAGTCCTGGGACGCTGCCTACGACATTTGCCGGGTTCAAGAAGAGTTCAACCCAGTGCCGTGTGCAAAACCGCTACCTAGTCTATATTTGGTTTGCTCAGAAAAGTGGAAAAGAATAAACAAATAAAAATTGCGCTTCACCATAGGCTATATGATGACATTGAAAATCGTATTTGTTAAACTATTACACACGTGAGATGGGACTAAAAAATTAGAAGCAAAAACACTTTTTAATGGACACTTCATGACAGAGAAACTACTGTAATTTTTTAAAATTTTAGAATTTCTAATGATTTGGCAATCAAGAATACAGCGACCTCGTTTAGTTATCAGGTGACGATTTTTGAAATGTAATTTGAGTGGATTATATGTGAATACAGTCAGGCTATCATCAGACATAAAACTAGTACAGCCATCGTCCAGGTCACGTGACCCGGGGGCTGTTCAGTATTCAGTGCGTCTGTGTACAGTATTCCATTCTAGTCCATCTTCGCCCGTCCGTGGTGTAGAATTTCTCTCAAAAAGTACAACATAATTTCAATAGGTAGGGGCATGTCACCACCTTTTTGGCCAAAGTAGAAATAGATTTGAAAGAAAGAACAGATAAGGATAACAAGATTATAGAAGACATGATGTAGCCTGCTCATGGCTCTTTGGTTGAATGTCACAAACAGGCGTTTGAGCAAGTAGAAGACTTACCCTTCGATGTGTATTATACAAGCTTCCTCGGATTTGTCAGTGTGAAGAAAGCTGTCAAACAAACAGTGAAGTCGTGCAGCTCAGAATTTTATCTGCCAGTAAATATAGGTGAAAGCATGCCTAATGAAAAACAAAAATGACGTTACTTTTCTACAGTCGAAACGCGATTAGATCACGAAATTTAGAATCGTTGAAACATTGGAGCTTAATTAGAGAAGGGATTTAAGAAAACTATTTAACATCTATTGGAGAGATAACAATCAGTTTTTTTAAAATCACTATCGTCTATCATAGCAACATTTCAGAATTGTTTTGTTTTTTATTGTTGAGTGAATAGCTTAATCAAAACTATTCATTTCGATAAAAATGATACATACAATATGAAACAACACAGAAGAAAAATTAAAGTGTTTACAACCAGTGTTTTTTTTGTTGGCTCTAGTAAGGCAAAAGATATATAAAGTATGAAAGATAAATGTGAGTTGACACTTTTTACCAATACGGTACACATTTACTGCTGGTTGAAAAACGTGTTCGTAAAATATATTAAAACGAACTTTCCAATAAATAGGACTGGAGGTAAGGCTTAATATCTTACAGTGGTCACTTATAGTGGATCTAAAGAAATAAACAAGGTTTGTGTATATGATGCTTCAAGACAGGTTGGGTGACAGGAGAAATAACGTAAAGCATTATTTAAAAGAAATAAACATTATAAACAAACATACGAATCTTGCTTAATGTAGCCATACCTTTAAAGCTGATGTCAACGGTTTTGTTCAAGTCACAAGGGATTAATTTCTGCACCCTCATTGGATTGATAAAAATACAACTTTGAAGATGATTTTTGCACTCTCTGCATATACTGTAGATTGGCATTTACTCGTGATGTAAAAATGAATAGAAAACCAGGAATGTTTGATCAATTTTAATTGCTAGTTTTATTGGGCATAAGAAATTCTCTGTGTCCTTTTTATAGTGATCAGAGATAGAGAGGAAACTTCTTTCCGGGAGAGCGAGACAACGCAAAATCTTTTAGACTTTTATCTCCTTTGAAAAGCTCCTTAAAAAAGAAATCCTTCATCTTCTTTACTGAGTATATGTAATAGAACTCAGGGGACCGACAATATGTTATGGTAAGACATAGTAATATGTTACCTTTGGTCCTAATCTTAAAACAATGACAACTTCGTATTTCAAGTTTGTTTCAGGCTCGACTTTAAGATTAAAGCTTAGATAAAAGCAACTAGATCTACTTCTTGTGGTTAATAGTGTACCAGGTAACTGATGTTCACGGTTTAACAGCGAATGTTTTTCTTTCAAGGAAAAGGTGCTGAACGAACAAATAAAAAATATCGATAGACCAAGACACTAGTGCCAAGTAAACCTTATTTCTACTAGACAGAACACTACACTTGCCTTGTTCAAGATTTAAGAAGATGAACGACACACAATCAACGGAGATGCATGAACGGATCGTCAGTGATGGTCTGATGTCATATTTCACAGTTGTTGTTGAGTACTGGATCACTCTCGCCATCCTAGGGCTAGGTCTGGTAACAAACATTTTGAATTTAATCGTCTTTGGTCACCTGGGATTCAAGGACGGTGTCAACATCTCAATGACCTGCATCGCACTGTGGGATTTTCTCAGATGTTTTGGAGATATAGTGAACAAGGCTTTGGGTTTAACCTCATCTATATCGAGTACGCCTTTGGCAAAATTGGCACAATTTGTTTTGAATCATACCCATGTCACCTCGACCTCTGTCTCGTTTGTTCTGGCTTGAGAGATGTCTGTGCGTGTGTATGCCGTTCACCGTCAAGACTATCTTTACGCCAAAGTTCACTTTCTTCATGGTCACTATCATTTCTGTGGTCGTGTTTGGTGCTTTTGTTGTTATGTACTCTGTCCGTGACATTGCGCAAATTTACAGCCCTGAATTGAACACTACCGTTGCTGTTTTGGTCTATAGCGATTTTTTTCAGACTCACAGCTTTAGACTCGCCCCGTACTTCAAAATAACAGCAATTCTGATACCTTTCTTGAGCTTTCTGGTCCTCTATGTGTGTTCCGTTATTACGGTACACCGTCTGAGAAAATCTTCAGACGCTCTGCGAAAAAGTGGCGGGTCGAAAATGGCTGGCCAAGGAACAGATGGCTCTAGATCTAGAGTTAGTCGAGCAGAAAAACAAGTTGCGAAAATGTTACTTGTTGTTATTGGTGTATACATTGGAAATTTGCTCCCACGGGTCGTATTTTACATTGGTCAACTGGCAGTCCCAGAATTCCAACTCCAAATGAATTACCGCAATCTCTTCGTAATAGCTCTGATGTTTGTATTTATCTTGGATGACATAAACGGAGCTGTCAACTTTTTCATATTTGTCAAAATGAGTTCTAACTTCAAGGCTGCATTTCAAGCTCTTTTTCCATTCGCTGGAAAATGTTTCTGAGTTATCTTCTTATCAGCTCATTCACCTAAACGGAAGTAAGAAAGAAGATTTCAAATCTAAACATGTAGCGTTCACAAGAATATATTATGGTATTATATACCATCACACTAGAACTGGGAGTAAACTTTGTCATTAGATCTACATGTTCTTTTTTTTTTTACTGACGTGGCTGTTTGTTTCACCCATCAATGGTATATTCTCCTGACTTCCCTCTACCCTTGGAAAAAAAAACAAACTAAAATATCCACCCAGGCTTTAGAAAGAGAGGAGAGACAGATGGAGCATTTCACTAATTTGAATTCAGTGTCACGGTACGCATTGTAGCGCTATTTCATTGGGAACTTCTGGAGCAAAGTATAGTCGCTGCCAGACCACTAGTTTACTGGACGTTACTGGTAAAGAAAATTGGTATAAACACGTTCATAATTGAAAACTGAAAGCAGAAGATTCATCCATGTCAAGGCAGTTTCGCTGGACATCTGTAGGCTCGTCTTCTTACGGTATCGATCGGATGGCGCAACTTTAAGTATAGTCTATGTGTCTTATCATAATTTTTGATAATTGTAGTGATTTTGTACATTGCAGTATTTTCACGCCTTATCAAAACTTGCAGTAACTATCGACATTTGTACAAATGTAATGTGCATCGTTGCAGATATTTTCAAGTTTTGATAATGCAACACGTGGTAATTTTAAATATTGACGGGACGGGGGAGGGTTGGGGTGGAGGAGGAGGGGGGCTACAGGAAGTGGGAGATAGTTTCAATTTTTTTCCTCTCCACACCCACTGTTGAATTTAACCTCACTTGGATACAGATCAGTCACTAAACTTTTAATAAAATGCAATGCTTTTTTTTTTCTTTTGCTCTTCATTGAGATACTACCAAGAAGCAAGAAAATATGATTCCTTTAAGGTTTGTCCATATCTCTTAAAATTTAGAAGAAGTCGCAGCATTATATTTGTACAACATTAGCGATCTTTCAGGATTTATAAGGTAACTTACAATGTCAACACAAATAGATACCGTTGTATAAAGATGGTAGGGAGAAAATAGTGAATGCAATTTTCTCAAAAAAAAAAAAGTCGCACAGAATCAGCACCATATTTGGCAGCCATGATCTAAATATTTTTCCTCAGGCTCTACACGGCATAGTGGATGTTTTTTCTTAAAGCTGAGCTATTCAATCATTCTATATAAAAATGATTTTTTTCTGGACTGAAAACAAAGCAATATTGAATAGTCTGTACAATATTCAGTCCATGAAAGCGTAGCTTGTGTGAGCAAAGAATTATGTACTCACAGACAACTCTAGCTTTCACGATCTTTACCTTGGCCACCACAGTATCGGCTTGGGTTATCTGAAGTCGCGTCGCACTGTTGGTCCCAGTGTACACTTTTTTACAACTTTGATGCTCAAGCAAAACAATTCCATTCAAAGAATGGGTACTGTTTGTTGTGTACATAATATAAAGAGGAGAGTTCAACTATGATTTATTTATATAAATAAGATTGCCTTCGTTAATTCGACCAAAAAAAAATAATGGCCATTCCTTCCCTTACAACCGATTTTCTCGTATTGTTCAGATAAGTCCACGGGGACATTAATGTTTATTTATTGGGTGGTGAAAGATGAAAGGGTGAATAGTTATCTGACATTCTACTGCCTTTTGATCAACCACACCTACCTGACTCGTAATTATCGACTGAACTTGCAGCGACATCACCCTGTAGTTCAGGTCAGTTTCTCCCTCCAACTTCTTTCCCATCATCCTGTCCAATTCACCCTTCCTAGAGTAGAGTGTCTGTTTGGTATAATGTTACGGGTACGCTGATTGGTCGCCGAGAAAACTAAATACATGGAATTTAAATGCTTAAAGCGATCTGTAAGAGTTTAGATGAGTGAATCGTGTGAGATGGCACTGGAGCAGGTTTGCCACTGCTGGTGATTTTCCACCAATTCTGGTGAAATCCACTTCGTGGCAAAAACAGGAAATTTATGAAAATCTGGTGAAAATAAGGAAGTGATCGAGAAAGATGAGAGATCGAGGAAAACAGGAAAGGATATTCAGTGAAAAAAATATAACGGAAACAACAACAACAACAACAACAACAACAACAACAACAACAGCAACAACAACAACAGCAATAACAACAACAAACTAAACAAAACACATTGGTCTAGGGCGCGCCAGAAAGCCTTTGGGTTAGCGAGTAACCAACCAACCTGGCAATGAGTGATCGCACTAATTTTGCTACCTAGAAAACAAAGTCTATTTTTAGAATCTAGGAGGTGGGGTCGTACGAGGAAAAAGTTACATAAAAAAAAAAAGTCACACGGGTTAAAAGTCTCCTAACATCCCTATGCATGAGCAGCTAATATCTCAGACCTTTATTAGACATCTGGCGAAATTTTGACGCCTCACCTGGTGAAAAGGCAAAATCCAAACGGGCGACCCTGACTAAGAGATAAGAGTTGAAAGACACTAAAGATGTCGTATTACAGCATAACAGCATGAAACCACGTAAATCACTGTATCAACGAGTGAACCCGTAACTATGGTCATCCAGTCATGTCCCATTCACAGAGCGGGAGTACACGTTGGTGCATTATGTATTGCTACTGCACCACCGTGACAACAATGCAAAGATCTCCATGTGGCACACAAAGCTGTCTTTATATCTAATGTCCCATTCGTAGAATGGATGTCCGTGCAAGTACAGTATATCAGTCCAGAGACAAAAAAAAAATGCACAAACCAGAACGGATATAATTTAGTTTCTGTGATGATCGCTGTAGTTTGTTCGGGAATCTATGTCTGTCGTCAGTGCAGAATTAATATCGTCCTATGTTAATGTTAGTTTTTTCATGTACGTTTGATTTCCATAACATGTTGTGTAAAAACAAACTGGAAATAAACTTACTGTATTACTACAGTACTTATGACCACAGACATGTATAGTCTATATTTCCATTTTCTTCTTCAAAGTCTACGTTTATAGTTTGAGACTCGTACGTGAAGATGGAGATTAAAAAAAAAAATCTGTGTGTTGTATGTGTATGCTGTATGTGTATGCTGTATGTGTGTGCTGCATGTGTATGTAAGTTTTGTATATCTGTAATGTTTGTGTGAAAGTGTGCCCTTGTGTATGTGTGCATATTTGTACGTGTGCGTGTGTGTATTTGTATGTGTGTGTGTGTGTGTGTGTGTGTGTGTGTGTGTGTGTGTGTGTGTGTGTGAGAGAGAGAGAGAGAGAGAGAGAGATAGGGAGAGAAAGAGAGAGAGAGAGAGGAACTAAAGAAAGAGAAGAGAGAGGAGCAACGAGAGAAGAGAGAGAGAGAGAAAGAGAAAGAGAGAAAGAAAGAGAGAGAGAGAGAGAGAGAGAGAGAGAAAGTGAGAAGGAGAAAGAAAAAGAGAGGATAACTATAACATTTGAGCCTGTACGTAGTTCAATTAGTTATTCAGCGATATTCCACCTTTCATTGTAAGGATATATATTATACTCTGTAAGAGCAAGTCTCTGTAGCTAAACCACTGGACACATCGACCATTATATCAGTGTGATCTGTTGATGAAATTAATGACAGGAGTTCCTCCTAATAGACAGGACAGAAGATGACTGCATCAGTGACAGAACTCCATTAGAAAAAATAATTTGCCAGAGCCTTGTAACAGAGGTGGCACGGAGAGAGATTACCCAAGGATCAATGTTGTTTCCACGTTCATTCAAAGTTTGAAGCCATGCATTGGTACCGCCCTCGGGTTACTGACGTTATGGAGAGTGTAAGTGTGAGCAGTCGGGAAGTGTGTTAGGGCCACGGGTGAACACTAGGTTCGCACGTGGAAGTTAGGGACCGATTCAGGCAGTTGGTATTTAAGAATTTAATTGCTGTGAAGTAAGCGTCCCTGTAATGTAGTGGTAACACGTTCAGACTTGCAAGCTGAGAGACCCTGGTTCGATCCCTGGCAGGGACAGAAATTTTCTAGTGTAGGTTTTTTCGGCCCTTCTTCTCAAAATTGATCATTCACAGTAATTTGGTAAAATCCCTGGTGACACACTTCCTTAAAATAATATGTAACATCTGAAAAAATTATCAGACTAAGCTCACCTCTCTCCCTCTTGAATATAAGAGAAAGAATACTATACGGTATTGCCTTTCCACCCAGTTACATAAGTATCAATCGAAGATCCTTAGTCAACAACTCTGTAAAATTCCTGTCCATTGATTTAATTCAGTTAATATGCCGTTGTTTTGTCAATGTTATTGTAATAAATGTAATTGGATCTGTACTCCATTGATGTTTTCACGTCGCTTGTTTTAGTTTGTCTGCCAATGTTGGGAGTCATAGAGTAAAAGTAATCGCTTACAATGGTTACTGTTGGAACCATTAGTAACTGAATAATTTTTGATTACTGTGTGTCTTCTGGTTCTCAGTTTATACGTCCATCTATGTCTGTCTGCATCAGTCAGTCAGTCAGTCTGTCTGTTTCTCTGTCTCCTCTCTCTCTTTCTTTTTGTATTTCTTCATGTCTTTGTCCATCTCTCTTTCTGTTTTCAAACTCTATCTCTATCAGTTTTTACCTGCCTCTTCCCTTGTCCATCTATCTCTGGTTGTTTGCCTGCCGCCCTGCCTGCCTGTCTGCCTATCTGTCTGTCTGTCTGTCTGTCTGTCTGTCTGTCTGTCTGTGCGATGCCTGAATACCTATCTCTCCTTGTGCCTTTTTGTCTCTCTTTCTCTGTCTCTCTGTCAGTCTGCCTCACCAGCATGGTATCGTCTTACTTGCCAGTCAGTAGTCACATAAATCTATTCTCAGACACCTTTCGCTAATAATCCGATCGACATATTGTTGTACATGTATTTTGTTCTAGAAAGAAGACATTTCTTTATCTTCAGTCATTAGCTAAAACTCACATAACTGCATAAACACAAGTTCTTCTGGATCGCAGTCTTTCCATGCACACCCTCGTCCCTCTATCTTCCTGTCTTCTTTCGCTTAGGTGTACAGACACTCGCTGAAGTATCGTACCAGAATTAGAAGTCGACATAAAAGCGGCTCTTTCTTGCTACCAACTACCAATAGCTTGAGACGATTTTGCTAGGGAATGGGAAGTAACCTTGTAATCGTGTCAGACTAAATCTTAATATTGATTATCTCCCTTGAATAGTGTTGCTTGATGACGGCGAAGAAAGTGCAAGATCTACCGGGTTACAGTCGACTCCATTATATCACAACGCCTCATTTTTTTTTTTTTAATTTGCGAAGGGGTGCCAGGAGTGGGAAAGGGGAGGGGGGGGAGGGAAAAACAGTGGGAACTGGAAAGGGTGGAAGACGCATGGAAGGAACGCGATTAAGATTCGGTGCGTTAATGCAGCGGCCCAGTGGCTTTGAAATGGTACAGGGTTCGTTTATCAAAGCAGATGTTACAGTCGAACTGAAGTTCCGATTAAATGGACTATTATTATTCGAAGTCTATTGCCACTTCAGGCAACTATCTAGTAGGACTGGAGCGCAAGTGCTGATGGCGGTGGTTGGCCTGCTCTATAAGTAATACTTATTTAATGTTGATACAGATTCCTTTATTTATTATTGTGTAAGGCAAGGTAACGAGGCTGAGCCTGCGTGCCTCAATAGAACCAGAATATTTTTGCGGAATGATCCTTTCCAAGCGGCTACTGAGTCCTACCAGTTGTTTACAGTAGAGACTCCAGTCCGTTCTTATACGTCTTCAAGGTATGAAGATGCCAATAGCACCTGGCTAAATAGTCCCTAAAAAAATCAGAAAACTTGTGGTTCCAATCCCAGTAGAGGTCTGTAACCTGCTGACCTGTAAACAACTCTATAAGTTGTGCAAAATGACAAGGAAATTCCCTCCCCTTCCACCATTTTGATGACGGCATAATGCGGCACACCCACAGACTGATGACGTCATGTTCTAAAACCTGAGTTCAATATAGTGCTCTGTCATATATATATATGCAAAACAAGGACCACAGGCTCAGGGTTTGAAAATCCCATTCTGGCCTAAATTGTGGTGTTTTTGGAAATTATTGAATCGGGACCAGATCCAGGTCAGATGGTGATACAGTGCCAAATCCAGAAGCACACTACAGAGGCAGGTTTATTAGTGAAGAAGACGGGGTCTGGTGGGAGACAAACAAGGAAATGGGTTACGTTATTTGAAATACTAAGCAAATGTCCAGGACTCTCCAAAACTTTGCTTGGTTTAGAGTTATGAATAGAATTAAAATGACAAAAACAAGAAAAGAGACAGCAGACATGAAATCTAATGTTAAAGAGTCTCTCTGCGTGCCAGGTGGTGTAAGATGGTGTGTTTAGTGACTTGTGTCTCTTCAAAAACTCTATGGAATATATAGATGCATCGCATCTTGGAAGAGGAGGGGGGAGGGAAGGAAGGAAGGCGGAATAGATTCTAGAGGACAAGAGATCAAAGACGATTATTATGTGGTCGTGGTGGTGATGATGATGGTAATGGTAGTTTGG
>JAWQUT010000144.1:1644551-1650471 GCA_033807755.1 Ellobium chinense | reverse complement strand
CCCCTCCCCCCCCCTCGCCCCGCCCCCTTCATTTTCCAGGAAGAATCAGTTTGCATTGAATATTCTTGATTATGTAACTCCGTTGCAGTTCTCTTTAGATTTGACATGAAAGAGACTGAACGACACAGTGCGAAATGGTGCATTGGTTATGGTGATATATGCATTGTTCTTAACCTTGGGGATGCGCTGCATAGACCTCACTGGCTGCATTCTTTTATCGTCTACAATTTATCGCCTGAACCGTACAAAATATTCAACTCCGCTTAACTGCAATCCTTAGGAGCATGGCACATGTTGCGATTAAAAGAAATTGCAATTATATCGTATTAACGTTTTATCACCAACCATTTTGCATTGCTCAAATGATGTGTGATACTACACAGGCTAAATGCACTATTGCTATTATTGCTATAGTGCGTCCAACAATATACGTTCTCGGATTTTCGCGAATATCTTTGATTAGTTTGGATCAATCTTCGCCAAATTTTGCATAGCCTCCTGTTTCAATTTGTCTTGACAAGAAACTATTTTTTGACGGTTACGAAGATGGAAATACAAAAGTTTTCTTCATCAACTTATATAAAATACTCGACCCACAGAAAATCGCGAAAATAAGGTGGTTTACAGCTACGTGGATTATGACGTGAGGATACGCAGCTTCTCTAAATACAAACATTTTTGATACGGATAATTGCATTGTTCGGAGTCTGCTGTAAGTCCAGGCCAGCTCTTGTCTGACGTCACTGATTACCCAAGTTTCAAGTCTTAGCCCATGAGATTCTCACCCAGCAGGTTCTGGTCAGATGGTAGGAAAGTCCCCAAGTCCGCCAGCGACGTGCTCATGGCGTCTTTGTCGCCTGAATGACTCATACAGTCTCAGCACAGACGGTGATCTGTTTATATAGAAACCCTGGGGGAGGATTAGTCACTGACTTACTCAAGGCCTTTTCGAACTTTCAGACAGGACTTATCTATGACATAAACATTTTCACGCTAGTCTGGTCAAGCAGAGAAGTTTGACGCGCTCTGAGGGTTGCAGACTCGCGGCTGAGCCCACCCACGGCAAACCGCCTCAAACAAGATGCTAAAGCAAGATTAAAATGGGACATTATACAGCCATGTCACAAAACCATTTCCCAGGAATTATATATAATCCAAATGTGTAGAAATGTTCATCTCCACGAGCTTTGTCGAAGTTCTATAAACAACAGATTTCAGGGCATGATCTGTCTTCCTTGATGTGGGCGGGGAGTATGGAGGCGGCTGGCTCGATAAAGAAACTTATTAGTGTAGAGGAAAAGTGCTGTTGTCCTCTGGAAATAATTAGAGTCCATTGTGTGTTTTCTCAGAGATTTATGCATGGGTGAATAATGCTTTAACTATGAATGCAGAGCTCCTCCCCTTGAACAACAACACTATCATTATCATCACCACCACCGCCACCACCGCCATCATCATCATCATCATCATCATCATTTTAGAATGTTTAAAAATTAAGAACTTCAAAACATGCGTAAAAAGATAGGACTTCACAGATACATAAAGTTAATTTAATGGCGCAAATTTTCCATCCATTAAGCTCTTTTTCAGGAGTAAAAATTATTATCATCATCATCATTATCATCATCATCACCACCACCTCCACCACCACCACCACCACCACCACCAACAACAACAACAATAATAACAACAACAACATCAACAACAATAACAACAACAACGACGACGACAAGAATAACAAACGTTACTTTGTTTATTAAAAGATCAATCATGTCGAAAATTAATGCAACTGAAATATTGCACAAATTAGCAGATAGATCTATTCTATGCACCGAAAACAGTTTTGTCACAACTATAATACTGAAAAAAAGTATAAAAAAACCAAATAAACAAACTTGTCTATAAACAGCATGCTAGGTGTGTGATACGTTGTCACAAGCATGTCACTTTTTGACATGTTTTTTAAATTTCTTTTGTTGTGACAAAACGTAAAGCGTTTAGGTCAATGAACTTGCCACAATTACAGACTGTAGACAAAAAATGATATTACTCATCTGTTACTATAGTTAGTAAACTTTCGGTCCATGTTCTTTCAAACTCTTGAATTCATGGAGCTTTGATAATGTATTCTTGGAACCTCTCGGTACGTTAAGTATGAAGTTATCCTCCCTGGAGGTTAGATCTTCAACTCGCTTGTCTCTCACTTCCGATGAATGGTTCGTGGTGCTAAACCCTCTGATACACAGATGCATCAAAAAGCTTTGTAAAGAAGATAAGGACATACATAGATGTTAACGCACATCAGAGATAGCAAAGAAGTGCGGTGGAATTAAGATGGGAATACGCTAGACTCTCTTTGGGATGGAGAGGTTAATTGTTTCGCTAGTTTGTTTAGTTATTTTACTATATCTGCAATAACCTCCACCATTCTCAAAATTAACATCACGTTCAGTATCTTAATCTTACCCCTGACCGAACTCTTGGCACGTTGTCGTCTTGTATGGACATGATCACAAGACTGACGTAATAAAGATATTAACTGTCACTTTATCTCCTCCATCCCCCCCNCTCCCTCCCCTTTCCCTTCCCCCAGCAGACTTGGTTCCTGATCAAGGTCACGAAGTAATGAAAACCAACTGTCAATATCTTCTTTACCACACATGTTGAGTACGCTATTAAAAAGCTGATACTGTCCAAAACGGTAGTCTATTAGCTGCTTATTTGTTACTGCTCTCAATAGAGCATAAATTAATGTCCACTGGAACTGTTTTATGTACTGCTGCAAGGCTGACCCCCAGTTGGCTCTTCTGTACCTTCATAAAGAGTTAATCTGTGAAACTCAATTTGACCCTGCGACTCTGTGACCGTGGTCAGTGCAAACTAGTGTTATGAGGTCTTGTTGTTCGACCTGTGAGCCCTGCAAGAGGTCAGATGGTGAGATGTCATAGAAAGGCAGACTTTTTCCTGAGGCAGAAACCTCGCCTCCATCTCTGTATCAAAACTCTAGATCTGGAGTTTCATTAATGTGTGTGTGAAGGGACAGACAGACAGACAGACAGACAGACAGACAGACAGACAGACAGACAGCAGACAGACAGACAGACAGACAGACAGACAGACAGACAGACAGACAGACAGACAGACTCCATGTCTTAGCTAGCAAAGTTTGTTTAAGATGTCCTAGAGGGGTTATGTTGAAGAATTTCCCACTTTGTTATGTCACACATTTATATAACAACATTATGTAAATACACATCAGTAAAAGGAAATAAAAGCTACAAGAAATACTAAGTATAAAATTCCCAGTAGGTTATAGATAACATGATGCTTATTACTGTGTGCGAATGAAACCAAATCACAATGTGCATCTATGTGTAAAAGTCCTTCCAACTGCACCAAAACTAGACCTATATGAATTAAGCCAGGTAAAGTGAAATATTTAATTTTAAATACTGGCAAAATTTCTAAGGCAAGCTTTAGCATTCTTCGCTAAGCAAAAACAAACCCCAAAATCCAGTAAAATGGCTTATTTTAAATGGTTTCGTGCGGTTGGGAAGACTTTTATTTGTACTACTCTGTTACGTCGTAATTCTACCCACCCCACCCTTTCCCCTTCACCTCCGACACCGTTACAAACAATCATTAACATACTACAGTGAAGTTGAAGGCTCCAGTGATGGAAACTCAAGTTCCTCACTGAAGATCGAGTTGTTAAAAGCAGTGCGTGAGTAATAAACTTTAGTGGAGTCCCCTTATAGCGACAACAGCTGTACAGGAACCTTACTATAACAGGAAAGACAAACCATTATCAGTAACTATGAATAAATCCTCATCGTCGGCTCTAATAGAACGTCGCTATAAAGAGAAAAACAAAACCAAAAACTCCCAAGACTCTCTTTATGCCCGGGTTCCTGTCTATAAATCATATCAAAGAGCGTGCACTGACGCCCTAAATCATGGTGAAAATTAAAGGAAAGTTAAATCGTCCTACAGACCACGTTACAATGTATGATACCCTATTATTCGAGTAAAACAGGCTTTCAAGTAACTGTCAAAATGATGTAACTTCTTTGGATGCCCTAGAAACAACCCACACGGTTACATTATGCAAAGTCCGAATTCTTACACCCACTGAGCGCATAGAGACCCTAAACGTACGTCAAATACGTTCTAGCCGCACGGCCAAGCTGTCCAGTCAATACTCTAGAGGGGGAGGGAGAGGGGGCGGATGTTCACATGTCAGTACAAATGTTATACGAGGTCTGTCTCAGAATAACGTTTCCCTGTCATGCTGTCCTGACATATAATTATAAATACCCTTATTTTTGGTATCAGCTGAAAGTTTATTCAAATACCTATTCAACATTAGAACCATCAAGTTCCAGACATTTCTCCATTCGATGTACCCAACCGTCAAAGACAGTGACCAGTGACCGCTTGTTCAAGGTCATTAGTCGTTTTCTCATAGCCTCTTGAATCTGATCCTCGTCCTCAAATCGACGACCTCGCAGCATTTCTTTCACCTTGGGGAAGAGGTAAAGTCGTATGGGACGAGATCGGGCGAATAGGGCGGGTGTTCCAATAATTCCCACGAGTAGCCACCGAGAAGCTCGTTCACAACTCTTAACTTGAGAACAGGCGCGTTATCGTGATGCAGGACGACGCCTTCTTCGAGCAAGGCGGGTCTTTATTTTCCGTATTGCTGGTCTCACTTTGTCTTTGAGGGCGAACCTGTAGTAGTCACCATTGACAGTTACGCCAGGTGGGACTGGCCAGCTCAGTATGGTGCCACTCATGTCGAAAAAAACAATGTGCATCACCTTTCTCTCCCCTTGTTTTCTGCGGGCTTTCTGTGGCCTCGGCGCATCCGAATCAAGCCATTGAGCCGACTGTCTTTTCAACTCGGGATCAAATGAATACACCCAAATTTCATCTCCAGTGACGATTTTACTGAGAAACTGTAAACCCTCTTGCTCAACACGGTTCAAAAAGTGCGGAGCCGCTTGAACACGGGCTTGTTTCTGCTCTGGTGTCAACAAGTGGGACACCCACTTTGCGAAGACTTTTTCTTGCCAAGATCGTTGGTCAATATTCGGTGAACTGTTGCATTGGACAGACCAACTAATTCACTTATTTCCCTGCATGTTCTTTTTGTATCTTCCTCCGCAACAGCTTTTGTTCTTGCAACACTGTCGCCACAAATGACGACAGGGGGCCTCCCAGTGTGCTCTTCATTTCTCATGTCAGACCTCCCACCTTCAACCTCCCTGATCCATTTTCTTACTGTTTGAATTGATGGGGCACTATTCCCCATAACTTTGGCAAAGATCACCATGTTTTTCCACAGCAGACTTGTCGAGAAGAGTTGATCGTAGCGTGAGAAGGTTGCACAAGTACACCAAAAGTGACACGTCACAACTCTATGACACATTCACCAAAGCACTTGAAATTTGGCGTCGAGATTTCTTAGATACGACTTCATTATGTCACAAAATTTGGCGGCTGTAGGTTGCGTACTTTTGAATTTATAGAGGAGGGAAACTTTATTCTGAGACAGACCTCATAGTTCCACGGTAAGCGACAGATCTGTCAAAAAAATCATGCTGAGGCGATAAATGCAGAATATTATTTTATCTGGCTTACACGGTCGAATATATGCTTTTACTTTGGATGATCAGAGCCTTAATTGAAAGCTGAATCGTACGTGGTTAGATAAAGATGTCTGTAGCTGCTGGAACGTAAGTGACGTCAGCATTTTGACCACAAGCCTCTGCTGCTCGGGAAAGGGTAGTAACTCTTAACGCAAGGGCCAAACTTAAATTACTTTAGCCCACCTTACTATTTCATGATACACACATACACAGCAAAAGAACAATGTTCTTCCTTTGCAGAATTGGTTTGGTGAGCACCACCGATAATT
>JAWQUT010000144.1:1637051-1639551 GCA_033807755.1 Ellobium chinense | reverse complement strand
TTTCCTAATGTGGAGTACAGGCTTTCATAATTACACCAATTCTTAGTATTTCGTGCCAATTTACAGCCGTAAATGTACATGAAATGATAATCAGTATGTCGTCGGTCTTGGCATAGGACCGGCCACATTTATATATGACGTATGGTCAGCCTGGTCAGTCCTATGCGAAATTCGACGATATTCAGAATAAATATTACTGGTGTAATAAAGTGTTTGGCTTTCGCTTCAGTCACTATTTATATTACATACATTTACTATTTTCCTGACACATTTGGCTACAATCGTGTCTTTCCCGAAGTGAAGTACTGTATATCGATAAAAAGCATTTGAATCGTATCGAGACCAAAATGTGACATTGGTCCAGCACCTATCTTTTACTTTTTGCTACTTCCAAACTCAGGGACCCGCAAATTTGAACCCTGAAGAAAGAGATTACGAAATTTCCGGAAAAAAAAAACCAAGGTCAACCCTAGTATAAATGGGTTAACAAATCTCTGATACCAAACAACTAGATTTAGTCTATTCATTGTGTAAACAATCATTTAAAGCGGCTGTTTGTTTGTCTTTTACTTGTTCAGTGATAGTAATCAACTTGCCCAGCGGAAGAAGGGGAGATTATCAGCTATTCTAGAGATAAGAGTACCGGTCCTTGATCAAACTAAACAATCAGTAAAGAGGACAGGTGGATAAACATTATTGATTGGCCTCGAACGCAGCGATAGTGAATTGCGAGCAATATATTTTTAAGCATGCGTGAATATTTGAAAACTATGACTAAGTTTGACTATCCAAATATGAAGTCATATGATGACGTCACACTGCTGAGCTTGAAAGGTTTTTAGATTAGGGCGTTGAAAGGGAGGTTATTCAGTAGTAATTTAAGGATTTTAATCTGTGCTTAGAGCGGGTAGCAGTCTCCTGATTTTAGCATTTCTTTTTATGCCTATTGTCATTGACCTTCACCTTATAATAATACAGTTTATCTTGTATAGTATTCATCTATTTATATTAAAAATGAGAGAAGGAAAAAAAATCCTCATATATATATCTCCTTTCAAAAAAAAAAGGATTTTTATCGCTTGAACTGATACGCACGCATGGAAACGAAGCCATATTACCAGCCACCACACACTAACTTAGAACAAAGCGCAGTCATAAGGTAGGTCTGCATTGTGCTGATAGTATCAAAGCATGGTTTGATCTATTCTCTTTTCTTCCTTACTAATCTGCTCTCCAATTTTTTGTTTTCTCCCGGAAACTCGGTCACGTGACGCGTTGCTTCCACATTTTACATTAATACTTAATTTGTTTAGTATTAGGGTGTCAGTTATTGTATGCAAAGTTGGTTATTCAAACACACGACTCGTATTTGAAATATTTATGGACATTCGAATATTTGATGTGTGAATTGTTGCAAGCCTACTTTGCAGAGACAACCTTGAGCTGTGACGGTCTCGTTCCCGGTTTGCAGTAGCGACCTTGAGCGGTGTCCGCCATGATGGTCCAGTGGAAACCGGAATGTGTGAGAGGTCCACATCTGACGGTGGGTTATCGAACCTGAGGCCGGTCGAGAGCCATTGATCTGAGGTGGATGACCTCTCTTCTTCTGCTCCGTTTCTTTTAAATCTCTTTGGTACAAGTGATTCCAATCAATGTCAGCTCCATAAAATACCATTAGAAGCAAGGTAAAGTTGTGATTAAGAGAAGTTGCGATTATCAGTTACTTTTATAAAAAAAACAAACAAACCCAACAGGGGATAGGGACAGGGTTAGGGAAGAGACGAGAAATCACCATTCAGGATAGCTTTATTCCCGGACCTTCAATCAGAACAGAATGCCCCTTATCTCTTTTGTTTGTTAATTCCCCTCTGTTCATTAGGCAGACTTGGGTCAGAGGCCCATCCCATGTCTGTCCTTACAATAACGATCGAAAAACTCGCACCTGAATATGGACATATTACATCTGAGGTTTCACCATCCACCCAGCCATTACACTCTGGAGTGATCTGTCTTTTTAACCTTGATCCTAATCAACAGCATGCTGGGAAAGTACCAGAATATTTGAGGGCTTGCGAATTAACGATGGGATTTTTTTTTTTAACCATCGTAAAAATTACATTAACTCTGCATGTCGGAAGTTACCAAGGGTGCATTCAGCACCGCTGCACTTATGTAATGCTTACGATGATATGAGATCCCATCGTTAATGTGCAAGCTCTTATTTATTGTCAAGAAAAGGTCAATGCCTAGACTACCTTAAAAAAAATGAGTGATCTCTTTGTGCAGAAATGTCGACTGAACAGCTCATGACGTAAGCTAAGACGCATCCCTAAGACCATCAGAAAGATTGTAAAATTTCTGAACAAAATGATATCAAAATTTGCAGTTGACCTAATGTGTGACATTCGGACGTAGTCGTCAACAGGCACAGTAATACGAGCCAGGCGAGTTAATGTTTGGAGTACAATCATACCAGCTTAAGTCTCAGCGACAGGGGAAT
>JAWQUT010000144.1:1597238-1609360 GCA_033807755.1 Ellobium chinense | reverse complement strand
CACACACACACAAACAACAACCACACACACACAAACACACACGTTATTATTAATATCTTTCTCCTTTCCCTTTCTCGTTTCAGCCATGGATCTCGTAACACGTTGCCTTTTTGCTACACTGGCCTTGACCTTGTTGGTTCACTCCGTTCTCTCGGCGCCCATGTTGCAGGCCGATGACGAGATGGAAGAGGACCCAGACATGTACAGAGTGGTGCGGTCTGGTAAGTTCATGTACTGTTGTCATCATCGACATCATCATCATCGCAGCAGCAGCATCAGCAACAGCAAGTGAAATAGGCCAAGCCAACCAAATCCAACCAATTCATCATTATCATCATCAACATTATCAATGCCTACTGTCACCTTCTATAGTTGCTTCAAGGCATCCCTATTTCAAACTCACGCGAGTAAGTCCTTGGTGTACACTTATATCGCGCACTCTCCCGCAGCAGACAAAGTAAACGAGCACTAGTTGTTCAGGACGTGTCATTAACATTAAGTAAAATCTCGATTTTAAGCACAGATTTGATAGTTATAAGGATTGCTTATTATTGTATCATTTCTTCATTCAGGTGGATCTTAACAATACGTATACTTTTACCAAGCACAGATAGCTTACTTATTGTCGAAGTTCTAGAACATGTACAGCATGAAAAAAGCCTGTAAGCATCGTTTTCACATTTTCCTTTCTTTTTCCTTCTTTCTTGTAGCAGTGGAAGCTCTCCGAGAACGACGGGATGTTGCTGAACCGTCGCTGCTGCTGAGCCGTCTGCGCAGGAACACCGCCCAGTGGTACATGGGAAGCCATCACTTCAATGACTACAGTCACGGTGACCGTGCCTACCGAAGGTGGCGCAACCAGCACAGACACCATCACCGGGGCAACTACGGCGGTGGACAAATAGCAGATGCTTAAATCAAAAACATGAACTGTTAGTTTCCTGTTCAAAGAAACAAGTCCCTTAGACAAAATATCTGGCAAATAATGATGATATATATGAATTTCCTAGAAGAAATGGAAAACTACAATGAGACCAAATATATGAAAAAAAAAATAGTTAAAGAACAAAGCTCCTTGTAACAAGTGTAGCTTTTAATTCTGACAGATTTTGTTAGTAATCAACATATTTATAAACATAAGAAACCAACGCATGTTATTATAGAAGATATCAGAGGTTTACAAAGAAAGACTTCATTTGTATCCAACCATGTGCCTGTTAACATCTAGTGACATAACTCTCATAACTTCTGTATAAGCGAATGAACTACATTAGCCCCTATCCTCAGCCGATTTACAGGGGGAGACAAATTTTTAAAATTATAACACATTTAAGACCACACATTAACTCCCCATGGTGTCTCACATTATCTCCCCTTGTCGTCTGAGCTAGAGTGGGCTCCCTTCCCAAGTACTTCACATAAATCAATGAGACATGACTACACTCTTTGAGTTGACTTGAAATGGCATTTTCTTTTCAAAAACACAAAATTCATATTTTCTTCATCGCAGTTTTGTATTATCCAGCAATCTCTTTCCAGTATATGGCTGCATGTTTTATAAATTTTTAAAGAGTTAGCTTTTTTTTTTTTTAATTTTATGTAGCTCAGGCATAGAATTCTACTTTTTATTGTATGGTTACTGCTGAATTTTTTAAACTTTTGTCAATTCTGTTAAGATCGTTCCTCTGTTCTCTCCTCTTCCTTCTTTCTGCCTCTGTCCTGTGCCTACCTATGACCTGTACTTAGCCAAGCTATGTGCATAGCAAAAATCTATCAAATAGTCATTCAGCCCAATAATTTTTTTTTTTAAAGATATGTACTTCTAATATACTAGGTTTTACTCTCCCGCATTGCATATCTGCATATGTTTCTCAAATTTTTATTAGCTGGTTGAACAAAAATAGACCAAAAAAAAAAATATCCAAAAATAAAAGTGCCCAAGAAAAGGCTTATTTTATCTTATAAAGAAAATAACAACCCTTATGAATTACAAAGATATTTCAGACAGTTTCTTCCTAATATAAGGAAAGTTTACTGAGATTTGAAATCAGAAAATTTTATAATATTATCTGTGTATTTACTAGCATCAGTAAAGTATAGTCTACACACAGCTTGGAAACTTAAAAAAGAAACTTTTTGTTTATTTTAAAATCTGTTTGGGAATGTTCATTTTTCCAAATCAAAAAATTTTTAAAAGATCCTTATGAAGATGAATGTAAGTGATGATTATGATGAACAGACTGTATGGCTGTGAGTTGAAACGAAGAAATTTGATGATGATGTAGTACATTGTTAGAATGTGAGTCTTTCTAACTTTTTGTTGTGTACGGCAGAGAAGTCAGTTGTTGTTGTTTTTTTTTCTTTACATTGAATGAGTATCTGACAGATGACTGGTTTTAATGGTGAAAGCTTGAAAAAAAATGTGGACTTTCAAATTCTTATTTATTTCTCTGTCCGTACATATGTTAAAAATCGGCAGAGTATGGTGTGAATGTGCCATCATCAAATATCATAATATCTTCATTAGTTGGGTCGTAATATGAAAGACCACAACTAAATTTTCATGAATATGAGTATGACCGACGTACGTGCCTTAAAAACTTTAAAGTTGGCACTGGGAATGAGTGTGTTGGGACATGTGTGCCATAGCAGTTTAAAGTTGGCACAATGAATGAACGTATTGGATGTTTGTGCCATAAAGCTTTAAATTAGGCACTATGAATGAATGCGTTGGACTTTTGTGCCATAAAACTTTGAAAGTTGGCACATAATGTAAGCACTGATTGTAGTGAACGTGTTAAGTAGCGCTTGTTATGTGATGTAGATTTAGTAGCATGTTTAATGCCACTCTCTGAACTCTCTGGTGACACCAAGTTTAGGCCTGTATATCAATAATATGGCCTTCAAGTTGTTTTCATCTTTTATAGCATAACAATCAGATTTCATTGGGCGAAGGTCATGGCAAACAAGTTGATGTTTATATTATATCATCTTGTTAGGGAAATGGAAAAGTAAAAAGCAGCTCATATAAGTCAAGGCCAGACTAAGCTTACTTGTGACTTAATATGTTTTGCTGAGTCCAGCAGTTTAAGTGTATAAGATTCCATACGTAACCAAAGTCAAGGTCACAAAAAGCCCACTCGTAACTTATGCATCTTTTAGTTGAAGTCAGCAGTTCATGCACTTTTTGCTTGGAGAGAAGAAAAAGTTGTGAACTTTGTAGTATATTGTTTCTCTGCCATTTGGCTGGCTTAACCGGATTAGCCGAGTAAAACATCTGTTTCTCCTTCCTTCACACTGGCTGGATAGTAATCATGTTAACCACTTTCCAGATTATTAAAGTATTATTAGTTTCTTAAGCTGGCCAGTGGTCAGTGATTTGATTGGCTTAAATCTCTCGTTTGGCTGAACAGATTTTGGCCACGTGTCATTTGGTTGTCCTGAGGGTCATTTGGACCAGTCACATCTAGGTTGATCCTAACTAGCGTAGGCCGGTTATTATGGAAGCAGCAAAACAAAAAGAAAGAGGTTAAGTAAGACATTTTCTTCAAGGCTGAGTACACAATCTTCTGCATGGGTAGGAAAGATGTAATGACCAGCCATATAGCCTATCATGTTTTTTTTTCCTTTTGGGTGTCCTGTGTATGTGAATATCCAGAAACTACCAGCAAATATTTCATTACCTTTTAATTATAAATGAAGATAAATGAGCACCTCTTACAACATTCTAAATTAAGTTCAGTAGTTCAAATTTGATGAAAAAAAAAAAAAAAGTTATTTTGGATCATTTTATTGTGAGGGCCTAAATCTTGGTGTCGGATGGATGGAAAGAGAGACTGAAAAAGAGATAGAGAGGCAGTGAGAGAAACATAGGAGGAACAGACTGACATACAAATTGGGGGACGGACATGAGGAGAGGAGAAACTGTTCCCTGGTGAATCGATCTTGTTTTTGTTTAAGATCTATTCACTTTTACAGTATACTGTTTTCACTTCATTAGAATAATAATTTTGCTCTGTTCATATTGTATTGTATTTGTTTTGTTTAACATTTTCCTTAGTTCACAATGAACAAAACATTTGACTTTGTTGTTTGTCTATTTTGTAAATTTATGTAATATTATGTTTTATTGACATTAATGAACCACCTGTCATTTCCCGTGTCCCAATGTGCTTTGCAGGTGAATAAATTCCCACCTGTCCTTGGAGGAAACTCCTGTGGTGTTATAACAAAATGAATTGTATGATCTGCCAAAACACAGAATTTACAATGTGAGCAAAATTGAAAATAAAAGTTAGTGCAAATTATCAAGCTGAGTGTGTTCTTGTATTCTTTTTCTCTTACTAACCAGCAAAACAAGATTTGATGGAGAAGTATGAAAGAAAGGGGGAATATGTTCTTGAATGAAAAGTGTAAGAGAGTACAGAGAGGGACAAATAAAAACCCAGTTTGTTGGTTTTTTTTCCTTGAAGCTAAGTTGAAGAATAGTCTGGACTTAAATGTCACCTCATGTAGCAAGACCTCATTGACACCTCTATCAGTATGAGATGTACAATTCAAGATATTTATTATGAAATCTGCAAGCCACCCTAAAACAATCTGCAATGACCCTGTTCTGTAATATCCACGGAACTGACCTCCATCAATTATGTTGGGATATGGAAAGTGCTGTAGAATAATAATGCTAGTCTTGTAATAACGGTTATTTGTAATAAACATGACAGACTCTATGATGATTGATCAGACAATTACATACTGAGCTAGAGATAGCCACAGTGGTGGTGATGATGATGATGATGATAATAATAATAATAGTGAGAAAATGATGATGATGACAATGTAAAGATTCATGACTAAGTATTTTATCCGGAGTGGTCGTCATGTAAATATTGGATACTTTTTTAACGGATTCAGTGTATATTCTCAATGAAGTGAACATTTTCATGTCTTAGCCAGGAGTAAAACAGAGTGCAACCACTATTCAAACAGAACTGAGCACATTCACCAATGAACAAGAAGGAAACAGATGCACAAAATGTGATATACAAGAACTATTTACACAGCTTATTCAAAACTTGATTTATTGTCAACAATAAACCTCATTCAGGTCTCCATGTCACACTTTGTGTAAACATTCCAGTCATGTTAACAAATGCATTCCAAAGCATAAATGTTCATAGGAATGTCTACAACACATCCAAAGACATAATTATTACTTTGTCCTTGAAATAAAACTGAAGGAAAATGATACCGCAGTTGTACTATTAATGTCATTTATTGTTGCCCATTCAATAGTTACTCCCTTCACTACGTATGAGGCATATGAAGGGCTTCATGGCAAAACGCATTATACACCATTCGGGGGTTGTGGCAAAACAGACCAGATTCAAAGCATATTTTTATGTGAAAGGCGGAATTTAAGTCTTAAATAATATAGATCAAATGTCCTTCTATGGAATGGAAATATACATGTATACTTAATACTCCTACTGCTACATGAAGTATGTAGAATAAGCTAAAAATTCATGTTGGTGGATAACGCGTTTTGCCAGAAAACCCTTCATATGTACATCCCAGCCCACTGGTGCAGACAGTGCTTAGACATATACGTCCGCTGTGGAAGTAATTTTTCTGAGTCATATCAGCCGTAAACCTGTGTCTTATTTCCTAAGTAATGAAATCTTTGAATGAACAATACTGCCATAATTGTGCTGGAGTGCCATAGCACCCTAACTCAAACTTATTTACATATGGGCTAATGAGCTCACCCAGTACTTGAGAAACAAGGTGTAGAGAAGGGCTTAAAAATTGGTCTGCAACTCCATGAATTGAGGATGTATATGATTCTTTCTTGAAATAATGTATTGCAGATAAACTTGCCCTATTAAGTAAATATAACTCTGTCAACACAGATACACTAATGATGATATGAATTTCAAGAAACCTTTCAAGTCTTCTATCCAGGTCACGGAAGATAACAGATATTTCACTTATAATTTCACCGATAAGTGATACCACTAAGTAATATTCTCTGCTCCCTGGGAAGCATGCAGTGCACTTGCCATATTACAGGCAATTATCACTGACATTCACCAGTGACTTTCACCTCTTTTAGTCAGGTACCCATTTTACAAAAGGTGGGCCAAGGAAAACGTGAACAATATGTTTTCCAAGGGATCTACAAAAAGACCATGTCAGGAATCAAATCATTAACTTTCCAATCCAGAACTGAATGCCTGAGTCTTACAATGTGGTCATGCTGGTTCATAATAACATATTGTGGTGATTGGAAATAATAATACTGTTGTTAGTTCTTATATGACTTTAAGGACTTCCAACAGTATTATTTGTTGGCAGTAATATGTGATTCACAGAAAGGGCATGACCTACATGCCTCAGTGTTTTGACTTGCAGCTGGTCATAGGCATCAACAAGTACTTAAATGAGCACAGTATACCACTATATATGCATTATTGAATGGAAAACACTATGTTGATGACCTACAATTCACACCAAAGAAAATCCCTGACAAACAGCCAAGGCATAGAAATCAATGTCCTGAGTAATACAAATTAATACTGCCATACGGTTCACCAACTCTCCTGATCTACTAAACAACATCCAGTGATCACGGTACAGCTGCATGGTTCAAGTGACAAGTTTGGGATAAATAAAATAAATCTTCCAGGCACCAACCGCAAAAGGGGGAAAACAAGACCTACAATAACAAAAAAAAGTGACAGAGAATAGAACCCTTGCTCATCTCCATATCTTACAGCAATGTTCATATAAGGACTTAAACATATTTAACCAGTACTTTAAATTTTCCTCTCAGCCATGTTGTATAGAGTTGGATCAAAATGGCCCATACTTTATTTGAGGCAAGGAAAATATGTCTTTTATTAATAAATAATGAAAATAAATAAAAATGATAAAATTTTAAGCAGGAGAGCAAAATAATCACATTGTACTAGATTTACTGAGGCTGACACTAAGTAAGCATGAAATACAAGAAATATGCTGTGAAAATTTGACTAAATAATGGAGCTAATGCCAAGGAACTGGGGATATTTAAACCCTGAGGCAATTACAAAATAGCAAACTCTTAAGTTTTCAAAGACCTTTTCAAGAGTGCATGACTTTCCTTATTTCACAATTTTTTCACAGTTCCCTCTTTGACTGAGTTCATGCACACCTTCCTGTAGATATCCAGAGAGTACATGGAGAGCTTATTTATAGAAGTCTGGATTTAATGTAAATGCAATAATTGGTCCCTGCCTTTAGAAGATTGCAGAAGATTACATAATGTCAAAGTCACTTTTGATCAACAAAAACAAAACAGTAGCGCAAAATGGGAACAACATTCATATGTAGATTAATCAGAGACATCTTGGGAAGAAAAACGTACTTAGAAAATTATGATTAGTGCATGAAACATCAGTCTGATTATACTGCAATAGAGAATGGCACTCATAAGGATTACATATTAAACACGTAGAGAAGCTTTCAGTGAAGGTTCAAAATTGCTGAAACTATCACCATTCCCGGAAATGCACCATTTCTGATTAATATACTATTCAATAACCTAGTTTATTTTGGTTTGACAAGGGTGAAACAGGTCTTGGAACCGAGTAGGTTTCTGAGGATCCAAAAAAGGAAAAAAAAAGCAAATGCAGCCGCTCTATCCACATCCAAGTATATCCATCACACCAGTTTGTCACCTTGCTGCATGAACTTGATATCTGACACACTTTCCAATGTTTTATGTATTTCTGCGATGTCCGATGGGGTAATATGGCAACAGCCACCAATCCACGTAGCCCCAGTTCCCAGCCACTTCAGGACATAATCTGACAAATTGTGTTTAGTCTTGCACCTGCAGGATAATTTGTATCACTTCATTAAAATATGTCACGACAACACACCAGCCAAGTTACCTCCACTAAGTTGGTGGGTTTGTTTGTTGATTGGTTTGTCAACAAAAGAACTTAAAAGGCTACAAATCATTGTCCAAAAAAAAAAAAAAACCTCAACAATTTAATGAAAAGATTGAGTCTGGTCTAGAGTAGAAGTCATGAAACTTTGGGCTTTGTCCAGAAAATGCACAGTTGAGAGTTTGGAGAGCAACTTTAATGTCCTATTCCTTAGGACTGCTCGATTCCTTAGGACTGCTTCAAGGGAAGTAACTGCTTGAAATATTCAACAGGATGGAATATTACCTCCCTTGTAAATTCTCTTCCAATTTTTAATTTTTTAAAATGTAAACATAAAAATTACATATATTACATGAACAAAACACTTCTATCACATGAAGTAAACAAATATTATTGTTCTTACGTTTCTTTTTTAATTTTGTGGTGTGTGAAGACTGTGATTTAAAGTACTTTTAACAGCAAATACAGAATAAGTTCATATCTGATGTTCAGCATCAACAAACCTCATCTCTTGAGTTCATCATCTAGAAAACCTAATTCTGGGTTGTTTAAAGTCTCTGAAAAGGGTAACCACTCTAGGAGACTATAAATACCACTAAATCACCAACCAGCAAATATTGAGGAACACAAGTATAGAGATCAGATACCAGCAAAATAACATCTCTGTAAAACAGCCATCTTTATGTTCACTGAATGAAAGTGTCTTTTATTTTCTTCAGCTAATTTTCTTAAACAGTGTTTTTAATATGTCATTGTAAGTTGCACTGTACGAATGCATCCCTAGCAGAGAATATCTGAAATTCTATGTTCTGTGTAAGATGTAAATGAAAATGTTAAAACAACTATGTAAATTTTAAATTTACACTATCTTAATTCTATACAGGACATCTCTTTTTTATAACAATTCCACAAAAAAATTTAATGCTAGGCAAGTTGGTAACAATGAGGAACTGCTTAGCTTTCATATGCTGAGTTTCCATCAGTCCCAGTGAGTCCACACCATAAGGGTTAAAGGAAGACATGAGCCTTTCCAAGAGATTTTGATTCAGAAAAAATGGTGTGTATCACACCACCATAAGTGCTTAAGAGTTCCTATACAAAATTGCACACTAAAGTACTGAATGGTGCATTTGTCGCCATTAAGGATAATGATCTTAAAGCAATTGGTTTTTTTTCAAAATCTGCAATAGCATCAGTTGTCTGACACCCGAATTTCAGCCAGGTCTTGTCGATATATCTCTATGCATACACGGGCTTCTCTGAATTTTCTGTGATGACACAAAGTTACTTTAACTGATATCGAATATGTTCTTGTTCCCCATAAGCCTATAGAGCTGCTTTTCAATGAGGTGACTTTATATGACATGTATCAGCTGAAGGACAGACAGAAAAAAAAAATCCATATATAGTAAAACTTTTAAACACCACCAATACAAACCTTTCTCCATCATGCTCAAAGACGCCACCATTTGGCTTGACAATGACTGGAATATTTCGGGGTACCACTTCGAAAATGTTTTGCATAAGTTCTGTGACATATTCGGGGTGCACACAATTGACTCCAACAGCCACCACCTGGTCACTTTTAGTTACGGCTTTAATGGCATCTTTGATATCTTCTCCATGACCCGTGTGACCTCCATCCTGGAAGAGAAATATAAAATTGCTTTAACCCCATTTGTTACATATGTTCTTATTCTTTGATACAAACCGCTCTCAAATGTACCAGGTCTCGGTGCCTTTTCTACCACGAGCCATTGGCTCCTTGTGAGTGGATCGCCATGTCTCGCTCAAACGTACCAGTATGTCTTGGATGTAGCCTTCCCATGTGATATCTGATGTACCCATGTGTCTTATGTCCTATGTAAGGAGCTATTCCTATATACAGGCTAAGTTTATATTCATTTGGTGATATAGCATTTGACTAACATGATGCAGGGAAAAGGATTAAGATAAGGAGAGAGTTACCTAAAACACTTTAAAGCTGAACTTTAGTATGCCAGTAAGTACACTGCAGATTATGTACTGCCGTTTTTTTAAAAAAAATATTTTAATACTACTTCCACACTGATCAAAGAGGAAATTTGAAAAAAAATTTTTCTGGAAGTCATTCAACATGGATTGCTAGACTATGAATTGACATGTCAGGTTCTAAAGGTGACTGTGGAAATAGAAAGTAAAACAATGTGTATAGTGATTCAACGGCAAGCGATCAATAACTGTGAATACAATTTTCATTTTTTTTCTCTTGTGAGGCAGATTACATGATGATTACAATGTTAAACTTCAATTGTTGCAATTTCTCTCTGGATTTGACCATGCTGCTCTATGCTGTCTTTGCAAGCTGAGAGACAATTTGAAAGAGATCTCATATTACTCTGGGCCTCAATTTTGTGTAATATGACACTGTATATAAACACTGACAAAATAATTGAGAAAGCCACTGACTGAGCTGGCCTGTTCAGATGACAATAACATAAAACTGAGTGAGTGGACATTGCACTGACCGTTCAAATTTCTGCAGCCTAACAGAACCCTTCAAAACAGTATCTTTAAGGTGAAGTTTAGAAAAATCCATACCTTACACTGAAATGTTACCCACGCCTTCACAGTGGGAAACTGCTGGAGACAGTCAAGGATGGCCTCTGCTTCTCTGACCACTGGAATAGTTTCTACAGCCAGCAGGTCTGGGTTTGAGTCCACAATAACCTTGAGGCGAGGCAGATGCCATGACTTAAGATCCTGAAATAGTGATATATAGTGTTCTTAGCCCCTTCCTAACCTTAAAGGTCAACCCCACTTGAATGATCCAGATAGTACCATAATCAAGCTCGGCCTCTGATGTATGATAGTGCCTGCCCTTAGGTGTGACTTCAAGAGACTACAGACTAGTAACAGCCTTGAAGGCGCAAGGTGACGGGGATGCAGTTTTTGTCCAAAGAAGATGATGATTTCAACCCAGAACTGTTGTTTATTTGTTCGAACTACCAAAAACCATATCAGTGGAATTCATGTTGATATGATTAATCTATGAATAGAGGGAGTACCTAGTGTATAGGCTAGACCAGCGAACATGACACACGGACCAATTTACCCAACTTTACACACCAAATATTCAATAACAGCTCGGCCTATCTGCATAAATTTGGCATCAGTGGAAAGCTTAATCTATCCCCCTCAATTTCATTACATCTCAACATATAAATCACCGTAATAGTCCCTGTTAGACCAAGCGGTAGGCGTTGCACTGTTTGCCTCATCGTGGCTTTCCTTTCGCACCCGTACTGTGTTATGAATGGTGGTATTGTTTGAATGGCATTTTTTAGTGATTAAATTGCTTGTTGGCTCTCAGAATCATGTGACTGAGAGGGATGAATGGACAGAGATCAAGTGGCAATTCGCTCGAAGTTTCTACGTTGCCTCTGAGAAAAATACCCCATATCAAATGAGCAAGGATGAGTGTTAAAAAAAGGAGACTAACATTCAATTTATCTTATGGAAAATGGCTAGACATGTCTAGGAGTAGTAGATGTGCCATGAAATTCCGTTGTGAGGATCTAGAATTACAATTTGTCATGTTCAGTGCTGATCAAAGGAAAAGGTAGATACTGTACTTTTCAAATAACCGGTAAGGCTGATCTTCTAGAGGACGACTTCTTCTAGACTAGAGAAAAATTTGGGGAGTGGATATGAAATGGTTTGTTGGGGGAAGGGGAGAAGAGAGACGTTTTGCATATGGAGTGGTATTACTGAATTGTCATGTCAGCCAGGCATTGATCCAAATCTATTTATTTTATAGGATAAAATGTATGATATGGTCACTTCACTTCGTCAGTGTCATGATAAAGATTTCAAATTATAAATCGAAGGCATAATAAAGCCTTTGATAGTATGACAGATTATATGGAAAGTATTGTATTAATTGCGTAGATTTATATCTGTTGCTGTATATACTTTTAGAGAACGTTTGGACACCACTCATTCAAATTTGCCAAATTTTAAAAGACCAGTATTGAAGATAAAATTCCAGGTCCAAAAAATCTGTGGGGAAAGGCATGGGGTATGCGGACTGTGATTTCAACTTCCTTGTATTCGAGGAATCCGTGCTTGACTCTTTTATCTACTTCATAGATTTAAGGCTTTGGAAGCTTAATCTGCACCCCTACCCCCTACCCCTACGTGCCCCCC
>JAWQUT010000144.1:1576961-1597223 GCA_033807755.1 Ellobium chinense | reverse complement strand
TTCTTGAAAGTAGTTACTTACAAAAAACGCAACAAAAATTATTTTTATTTGCTGTGAATGGTAAAATTACATCATATATTCTATAAGTGTAAAAAATTAGCAAGAAATTACTTTCTGGAATGACTAAGTTTTCCATTGTATTCATAAATACAAAATCCCATTTTGTGAACTGGTTAGAGTTAATAACACAGAAAGAGAGTGATAATGTAATGGCTTGAAAGGTTCTAGAAATCCATCTTTATCAACACTCCTTACCTCTGTGGTCATGTTGTCCGCATATCTTCCATGGTACTCTGACCGATCATTCAAGGTAGCACCATATGGTCCGACAGATGCGGCAACCCATCCATGCCGACCTAGCAGAAGGAAATGCACATATATTCTTTTCATACACAGTCATTTTGTTTTCCAAATCATCTACATGAACAAAATAAAACAATATCAGACTAATCTTCTTAGGGGTCTTATCCACCAATCATTTTACAGAGATTCCATTTACAGTGGTCTAGGATGCAACAGAATCTTGCTTCACAAAGGCGTAACTCAAAATCCCCGATTTCTGTCTTGCTCAAAATCAGCCTAAGCCTTAAAGCGCAAACATCAACTCAATTCACACAATTCCACTTCCCAGCTAATGCTACAGTCAGATTTATTTGTGTCTTGGTGCTGAACCAGGAAACGAGACAGTCGACCTAATAAATCGGCTAATGACCTGGTATGTGGCAAGCTACAGACAAGATAGTAACTAGCCATATCTGGTTATGTGTACCAAGTGTATGGAACAGACCACTGCTACTCAGCACTACTAAACTAGTATTAGACACCATAACACAGCAATCAAATATCAATCCTCACCCATTCTTTTACCTCTCAACACTTAAACCTGCCCAGGGATCCAAGTGTTGGTTATTTTGAGAAGAATATGGGGGATTAGCTTCCCTATTCAGAGACTTATGACCTTAAAATGATTTGACCCTAATTTAAAGAACAGTGGAAAAAAATCATAGAAGAAATTGCAGCTCTCAGCTATGAATTGCCAGTTCGTCACTGACAACACATTTAGAAAAAATTTTTGATTATTGATATATAATTCAAGAGAGATAACAATATAATTCACAAATTATGAAAAAAACACAAAAACAAGGAATCAAGCAGAAAACAATCTGCCTGTTCTAAAGCGGCAGAAAATTTCCAAGTTCTGTATCAAGCTGAAAACAGCTTAACTGGAATACATTTTATTTTTAAAATGTGGTACTTTCTGGATTGATGTCATAAGATGGCTGAAAATGTAATAAACGAGTAAACAAAACATAGGTGAGTTGGAGTAGGGTCACATAATACTAATAATTCAAAACCGAGATAAATTCTTAACAATTGTGAACAATTGTGAAGAAATGCTGCAAAGCAATTCAATACAGCATACTTCCAGTTAACAGCATTACTGAGGATAAGTGATGTCAGGTGCTTTTACTTATATTGTTGTTTTGCCATATGTAACCAAAACACATCATATAATCATATATAACCAAATAACGATCATACAGTGTATTGTTGTTGTATAGTAGAATTAGAAAGTACTGCAAACAGATTCCAATTAAGATTACTGTACTCGAACCTGTGATTTTCTCCGCCTCGTCTCGGGCTGTTTTGGCCAGCTGTACACCTTGCTTAATGAGGTCGAGAGCCTCAATGTCAGATACATCAAATCTTTTCTTGTAGCCCTCCACAGAGGCCTGGTATGTGGCCGTCACCACAACATCTGAACCAGTCAGGAAAAACCTGAGTAGTTATGAATAGTTGATAGTGAATGTAGATATGAGGTTGGTAAAATTCTTGAATGAAAAAATATCACAAAGAGTTGTCTCAGCTCAAACTTTTTCATTCCTTCATGACATACAGAACTTATGATTTGCAAGCCCTTTTTTTCTAGGTTTTGTATGTGTAACTTAAAATGTTAACAAAATATAGCTTTGGGGGGGAGAGAGAGAGCATGAGAGAAGGAAATACAGATGAAAAGGTGGAGCTCCATTTTTTCTCCTCCACTGCAAGATTACATGGCTGGTAGTCAGTGACTCACTCTTTATGTAACTTGACCAAATCTTCTGGATGAGTTTTAACAATGGCAGCTGACCACAGGGGATCATCCTGAAAAGAAATCAGTCCTCACTCTCATTATAAATACTCTATGAATGAAACACTAATCTCCTACACTTTGCAAACTAAAAAGTCAAATATACTTGGACAGTGAGAAATACAATATTTTAATGTGAAACAGTTCTGTTTAGGAGCCTTGCTGAATGCACATACACCTTTCTGACACTGAACACTGAAGACAAATTCTTAACATGATTTGACTCTGTCACAGCTGAGTTCTCCGTTCGATCGAATTTGCTTAAAAGATGGTTTTGGTCAAAACATTTATTTCTGGTCTTGTCAGATACAGGCATGATGCATTAAAGAGCTATTCTTTTAAAATGAGTTTTTAACATAATTCCTTTTAAATCTTTTTAATCTCTATCCGCTGGTTTGTATGTTACTAAACCAACAGTCATGTTATCAGGGTATCATTGTAATACAGTGGATCCCTCTTGAATCCAATCTGCATAATCACAATTTCCACTTAATCACAACAATTATCCACCTTACAAAATGTTGTAATACTTTGAATATATAAGTCACAGATTAATCACAAATCCTTTCAATTACTCTTTATCATGCTCCTGAGGAGTTGAAATTGAGCGAAATTGACTGTGTTTTCAAAATGTTGACAATTAGCTTTCAAAACTGTCAAACTGACCTACATCAATGAATGAGTGTCCCATCTCCACCAACGACATGCCTGTTCCGCCATCAAGAACCACAACTTGTTTCTGGGATCCACTCATCCTTTCAAGATCTTGTGAAATCAACAGATACCTTATTCTCAGTGACTGAATGACTCACCAGTCAGTCAAACCAGCTCCAACTGAGAAAAGTATAAAAAACAAAAAACTTATAAAAATACACAAGATACTGATGTACCATTTATGCATGGCTATTACATGAGTCAAACCAGATCTAGAAGGAATTCGTCGCCTTCCACAGGAAAGGGCGTATCCCTGTTTTTCATGTTTTTAAGGAGAGCGATTTACGTCTGATTCGATCAGATTGATAGTTAGCTTAAGCCCTTAGGAATTTTATGCTATATCTTCGTTAATATTTGAGCTAGGGATATGCCGTTTCGTGTGAACATAGTTCTGAGATAGCACTACATACTGGTGGTGATAACTCAAAACCGTCAAAAAATCGGGATACGCCCTTTCGTGTGGAAGGCGACGAATTGTTGTAGTGATTTTTTTTTTTTGTCCTTAAAAACTCTGATGTAAACTACACTCCTGTTAACATGGCATTAAAAGGACTGACCTAATCTATCATTCATGCAGAATGGGATTACTGAATTATTTGGCTATGTGTTGGCTATGAGGTGCATTTGGAAATCCTTCCAATTATACACAGATCTAATAAATAATGGATTTCGTCTTTCAAATTTATAAATTTCAAGTAAGGTACAGCAACTATAATGAAAATGTGTCTTATGAAAGCTTCGATGACGGTTTTCGTTTTTGGGTCATCAGAATTATTAGAAAATAACTGAAAGTTGCCACAACTACTGGTGTTATTTTAATATTTTGAAAGTACAAGGCACAAGAGGAGTCCTGCCATCAATTCCACTGGGTATTGTCATGTGTGTATGAACTAACTGTCATGACTAATTAGTCTAGATCAACAGCTGTCTCGAGACAGTTGTCACCACAACATGATGTCTGAGCTATTGTAGATCCATTTTCCACTCCAGATTTAAGTTTGTTGGGCATCTCTTTCAGCAATCTCTCAAGATAGGACTGCTCTTGTATTTAATCTAAAATTCTAATAGAGTCCACCTGGTCAGCAAGTCCCCAGACCAATTCTCCCCCTCTAAAACTGTCAAAAAATAAGGTACAGTCATTTGACCTGTGTCCCAATATTGGTAGTATCTGTGCGGCTGAATATTTTCTCCACCAATAATCCATATTTTCCAAAATTTTCTGCTGTTCTATGAATAAACACTCTCATCTTCCATCACATGATTTATTGTTACTTCATCTTCAGAATACAGAAGGAGACCTGCAAATGCCTGGTTGCATGCAGAATGCAGATGATAGGCATTAGGCTCCCCTTCCTCTATCCTCCCTGCTTGACTAGTCTAGACTAGATCTATTCTAGGTTTATGTTTATGTCGGTATTTATGTCCTTCAAACACTCAGTCATCATAAATCCTTGTCTATCCCATTCTTGTTACGTCTTGGTCTATTCTGGAAGACTAAAAGCAGATAGACTACTGTAGCTCCAGTCAAAAATAAAAAAAACAATAGGTTGCCGCTGGTTACCGGCTCCAGTGGGGATCGAACCCACGACCTTCTGCTTACTCGGAAGACGCTCTACCACTGAGCTACAGAGCCACCTTAAAAAGGGGCATGCAGTACCTCCTTTATAATCGATTAAGACCACCACAGTGAATGTCCAGTATTTACATTGGAACTGTTCCAAGCGCCTAGACCTAGACTAGGTTGCTGGCATCTGGAACCGAAAGTAAACGGCCGGGTTGCCACTCTGAAGTTTCCCATTTCACAAGACTCTAAGGCCAAATTTCTCTTTCATAGCACCAACGACTCTATTTGATTTGATTATACTTTACACTTAGTCTATACAGGGACAGTCATATTACAAGAATTATGAAATAAACAAGCAAAAGACTAAGAAGGAATAAGAAAGGTAAAACTTATTCACTCAGTAGCGTCACACAGAGACCACAAGAGCCTGATCTACGTGTACATGAATGGAGTGTACATTTTTTTTAAAAGCGGTTTCCTGGGTGTAAGTTTAGACTTGGAAAGTGTGGAAAAAGTCAGTTAATAGTGCTTAGAAAAGGGTTACTATTATAATTTAGTAAGCTGATTGTAACTTTGTTTTTATTTTTTTTGAATGAATGGGTATTCAGTATTCTCATTTGGCTAAATAGTCGACAAAATGCTAAGAGAAATCTGAAATGAAATTACTTTTGTCCTTGCAACTGCTCATTACAGTTTCCAATTTTTGTATTTCTTTCACGAGCTCACGAGAAAACTTTAATTTCACCAAATCTAGTAAAAAATAATTAGGAATGGCAGCCTTGGTCAACGGCATATAAGTTTTACCCCTCCATTTCTTAAAGAGCTCTTAAAAACTACATTACAGTCCCGTAAATTTCAGTCCATGAGTGACAGCTTGGAAAGCGCTGCTTGGTGTTAGTTATTTGCCGCCAGTGGATAAACACTGAAACTACATGATCCCTACTGTGATGTAAGGAGTCATAATATTGTAATCGAATGGCAGCCTCGGGGAAACCAAGAGAAGCTGACGCCAAGCGAGGACTACGTTTGTTTGCTACGCGCATGAAAAGGGCGGTCCTTTCATTTTGTGGGTGGTCCCGCGAAGACTCGAACAATAGAAGTATCACTCTTTAAGCAAACCCAAAAAGAAAAACAAAAACACACACAAATGACATCACTGCTTTATTCAGTCTCAAATCACACTCCCTCCTTGTCTCTCCCCNTCCAACCTTTACAACTTCACAATTCAATTTGAGGAAAATGATCCATTCTGAACACTTTTCATCAGTCCAATGCTGTTCAATTAAGCAGACTGCACTGTATATTTTTTGTATAGCTCAGATCCAGGGTCCCTTATATTCTTAACTAAATATTCCTGAAGAACTCAAATACAGTAGACTATCTCATAAACTTGAAATTGTGAGCCATTCTTCCCCTCCTCCCAGTCATACCAGATTCAGATTCACATTCACATTCAATGTTTATTGCATAGGCACTGTGGCCACTTCCAACGTACTTACAGAACATGTAGAAATGGGTTCAATACAAATAACAAAACAGTTCAAAAATCGCCTTGAACTCTCACTCTGTGGCTCCAAATAATTCAGTCAAGCTTTACTATTTTGCACTCGGAATTAATGAGTTTGCCCACTTTTGCCCATTACGAGTACATACGAGCAGATATGCCTTCTTCATTTGAACATTCTCATTTACCCTTCCTCCTCCTTTCACCCGCTCCCTCACCCCACCCCCATTAAAACACATACACATACCATTATACAGCAACATTCTGGATTTGTGCATGCACACGACAGACAGAAAAAAAAAAAAGGTGAAAAGAAGGAAACAGATCAAGATATTTCACGAATATTTTTCAGTTTTGTTTATTCTCAACTGGCAATAAATAGCAATGCATGTTAGACAAAGTTCATTTACAAACATAGTATTTACAGATAAAGCACATGTCAAAACTGAAATCATTATCTTTACTGGCAGTACGTTCTGTTCACAGCAAAGAAATCATGCTGACCATTCTGTATTTGAGAAATGAAACAGTCAGGCTAAACAACCCAGCAAGGACCCAAATTATGAAAGAGCAAATTATGACAAGGTAGAAGAAAAAAAATCCATAATGAGAAATGCCGCATTCCGAACACAGTGCTGTTCATGCAAATGCTATCTACACCTGATTATTTCCACCCAGGCATCTCAAATCCCTAACACTGCATTCTGGACAAGGTAGACTACAAGTCTTTCATTCACAAAATATCAATGCATGCATTGCAAACTCAGTATCTCAGGCATGTGGGCTACTTTTTATAATCAAAGACAATATCCTATACATTTAATTATTGATAAATAAAGTATTAAGGCCATATTTAAACATTTTCTATCTTCCAAAAGTTGACAAATTTCTTTGCATAGAAATTACCATGAAATATTTGGTGGACCATAAACCCCAAGTAAAATGACATAAAAAATATGTGGGTTAGTTTTGATAATGTTTGAACAGAAATACATACATTTATCCCTCTTCAATCTGATGGCAACTTATGAAATGATAAGTTTAACTTTAACATGACTCAGATCAGAACCGACAGCACATGACAAAAATCTTAAATTCTGTCTGATGTTTAAACAAACACCTGATTAAATTCTCATTATCCAAAAAAAAAAAATGGTGTATGTGGTGGGTTTTGACTCTTTAAGTACAGATGGATAAATTAAACAAACACTTCCAAAAAAAAAAACAACTTCTTTTAGAACTCAAAATTAAGCATCAAAACAAATGTTCACATCCCAACCCAGTGTAAGAAAATTTCCAACAAAACACTTTCAATATGGAGTACAAGATATGGAAGATCTCTTGCTTATGCTGCATGCAACACACAACTGAAGCGATATTATATACTCCTCAAAAAGAGTGACAGATCACATTATAAGATCCTTGAACAAACTGAACTGAAACTTGAAAACACAGAAACTTTCATTCACAAACAGTTTTAATATCAGCAAATATGCCTTTACTCAAGCATGACATTTACATGTGTCAGCAAAGGAAGTTCAGTTTGTTAAAGGAAGTTCTAAAAGGTGATCATTTACCCGTTATTAGTAGTATATTATGAGACCCTGGAGAAAATAGTGACACATCTATCCAGACTGATCTTAAATGTACTATTCATGTGATGTATATTTTTCATGTTTTAATATCTGATCTTTTAGTAATTCATGTACAACTGTTTCCCATATTGTAACAAACACACATGAAAATAATTATATCCTCTTGTTGGAGTCACTATGAAATGTCTGGCATATTTTTATTAGACCCTATGTCGTGTCAAAATAACTGGCTGCTCAAAAAAAAAACAAAAAACATTTGCCACTATTCTCACCAGGATCTGACATTCGTTATTTCATTAGTCATAACAATCAACTTTTTAGTACATAAATGCATTAGAATATCTGTAGCACCATGGTCAACAAGAATAAAACTTATAAGCAGTTGTGCCTCCAGCATTGTCTATCTTGTTGGTTTTAAATGCAGTGTAACTCTCGTGTAAGTAGAAATAGAAACCCACAGCATGAACATTGATGTGAGATTCTTTCCCTTTCTTGACCTAATTCACCATGGCCTCAATAGCATGGTTCTGGCTATTCGTTTACAAAGAATGCATATTAAAAGAAATGTTTCTTGACATGAACAAACACCCAGATTCTCTCATTCACAGCCAGAAAAGTATGTGAATTCAGTTTTCCTGTAATGCTTTTCATGTCAAATGTGCCATGTTTTCTCTTTCTCCAAAACCATGCTAAATCAGTTCTCCCTACGAATAAAATAAACTTGTGTTTTATTATGCACAGAAACAGAACAACTCTGCTGTTATTTCTATTAACAGAAAAGTGATTTACTGCCATGTAATAACAAAACACTGCATCTCATTACTGTTTCATGAAGTATTTTGCCACTTCATGGCAATAAATCTCTCATACTGCAGAGTTGGTAGAATCAAGCAAAAATCATCTCCAAGTAATACAGCACCTGCTGATGGCCGCACATTTTACTATTTTCTACCTCGCCGACTTCATTTGGTATAAAACCAGAAATAATCATGGCACTCACAAATATTTCAGTCTCCTATTATCAGATTTAGATCTAGATCTGATAATATCACTCTTTTTGAAACTTAATAATCTAGACCCCTCTTTTAGAAAATTAATGATAAAGTACCTCAATTTTCACATATTTAAAATACTCACTTACCCGTTACAAAATTCGGGTCCATTTCCCTATATTTTCACCACTTAAATTTACTTCACATAACTGAATTTCTGAGATGGCCGCAAGAAATTCAAATTTAAGGTATTTTACAGCATTAATACTTCATTAAAATCACATTTCTACTATTGTCCTTTGACAGTATGGCAAATATAATGTGACGATAGTAATTCTTAGATACAGAGCTGATCTGCTTTTGCCGAAAAACATGAAGACATGACAAGACAACTGGTGTGTATACTATTTTCCCATGATCATTAATATACACTTAAAGGCACAAAATTCATATCATAACTCAGAAATGTCATGCTTCAAATAATCTCAAATGGTGTGGCCACAGGAATATATATATATATAAGAATAAGTGCAGACAATTAAACTACAAATTTACAACAACACAACATAATGTTGATAATGATACAGAGGATGACAAGAGGCCTCTGGTAGTAATGATAACTACCACATCACACAACTGCTTCTGCATAAATGAAATGGCATTGGAGAAAACCAAAAATCACATTTAGGAGACATTTTGTTCTTTCCTCACAAATTCACAGGATTAGCAAACCATAGTTTTATCTCCTTATAAATGATGGAAGCTGAAACATGGACAATACAAATAAACCCACACTTCCATCAGCTGTGACAGTGGTGGTGCTGGGCCAAAGTGGCTATGTTTCTTCAAGATCTTCTGGATGATTTGGTTATGGCTAAAGATCACTAGATGTCGCTAGAGGAAATTTGACAAAAACTATCTAAAACTAATCAATATCTTATTAATAGGAATGAAATTTGCAGGTACCGATACTTTATTATTCTACCCTTTCACTTCTCAGATGGATCTGGATATTAATTACACCTCAATAATAAGTACACTTTTTTCATTCACAGAGACACACCCTATACTGTGGTTCTGCTGTAATCCAATTACTTACAGGCAAAAGGTTTTGTTTGTGAAATTTTAAAAGGGTGCACTTTGTTTTTCTTAAAATATGCTTAGCCGAGAGCCCCCTAACAACACACCACCACTAGGCAACGGTGCTTTTTCCAGTTATTCATTTTCTGACCGAGTAAGCAATCTACACTGTTGTTGAATGACAAAAGACACATAGAGGCAAAATTTCTGTGTAAGCATTTGTGCTCTTTTGTCATGCAGCAACAGCACTGTGAAAAACTAACTCTGATCCCATATCAAGACAAAACATACCCATGAACTTGTTTCAACAAATTGTCATCTGCATGACAAACCATCCCTAATCACCTTTACATTTTATGGAGTGAGAGGATGCTTTGTCACACTAATGACAAAATATGATCATTATTATGAAACTGTCAACATCATAATTCATAATATCCTAATCATCAGTGATTAGAATCATGGACTATTCAAAAACAAATATTTACAAGGTCATCAAAATGAAAGTGAAAGACTGGTTCATGTCTTGGTATTAGCATGTTATGACAGGCAAAAACATTTAGGGCTTTCATTGGAACATCATGGTGTGAAAGTTGACACATTTAATTAGTGACGCATAACATCTGACACATAACATCAATGGTATATAACATATTTTGCAGAATGAAATCTGAAGAAAAACACAAATACATATATGATCTTCCGCTTCGCATTAAAAAACCTTATTTCTCAATAAAATCATTACCTTAATGAATTTCTGAGCTGGTCCATAAATTTTGATAAAATTCTAAAAATTGACCTAAACTTCTCAACAAAGTGATGCTAGTATTCGCCTATGATGACCTAATGTCTTAAACATAACTTGTAAGTCAACATCAATAGTGTATCAAAAGATGCAGATGACAATGTGACAAGTGAGGACAACAGGTTAACTAGAAAGAGAGCTTTCATCTGGCAATCCAGGCTCTAGAACAAAATGTTACATGTGAGGGTAAATTCTCCACTTTCAGTTTCCTCACTGCACCTCTCTACACTGTACAACTCAAAGCACCAAACCACTCAGCTCCATGAAGAAAATTAATTACAAATGACTGAGTCAAATAAATAGGCAACTACGGGTCACATATTCATTCTATTCTAGGCTCTGAATTGCCAGTTGTTAGCTCTGCACTATCAAGATGAAACACAACATAATCAACCTCACATTATTCCAATAATACAACAACACTGAATTTCTCACATGAGCTACAGCACTGCTACATTATTGGGGCAATATGAGAATACGACTAAACAACTTTAGAATCGATGCATATTATCTGCCTGGTTTTGATTATGACCGCACAACAAAAAATATCTATGACCAAATATTAATAAACTTATGTTACACTATCTTAACATACACACTGCACAAAATATGTATTCCACTCACATGTCACATCAAACTAGTTGTAACTTCATGCTGCTGAACATTAATTTTAAGTAGGTCAAAAAGTAAGTAACTCTCTGCTAATATATGAAGGCACTCTATAGGATATGCCATTCAACTATCAAGGATGATGTGCATATCAAATTACTTTCCCACATTTTTCTTGTAACATCTGACAAAATTATCATCATACACATGGTTAGAGTGAAATATGCTGAAGATTTATCCCTTGAAAGTTATGAAGTCCTTTGCATATTTCTAACTTCCAGTATGAGTGAGGCAGTGTTCTCTCCGGACTACCTATTCACGTGATTCACCCCTTCAGTTTCAAATAAAAAATACACTGAGTGCCCACCAATCTCCTCTTCTTTCCCTTAAAATCACTCAAAAAATTTACAAATACCCGCTCAAATTTACGACAAGGGGTAATGTCTCCCCCAACCTTATATGACGTAGAGCAAACACTGAGTAGGGATAGATAACTCTTCACTACTCAGCCATAATTGTCATTTTTGTTACTATTTGAAACATTAATGAAACACTGACTTTTCATTATTTTTTTTNGGGGGGGGGGGGGGGAGGGGAGGGGAGGGGTGTGAAGAGGTTGAAAAGGTGGCTGGATATAATATTTTCCAAGATTTACACTCTTCATGTTATTAGTACTGAGACAAACTAGCAAAAAGTGTGCTAAGGGTTCAACAACAAATGTCAAAGACCAATATTCTGAAAACACCATCCAACATAACAAAGTTTTGATCCTTCCCTCGTGCATCATTAACTGGCCATTTTAAACCATAGCACGAACTGAGGAGGTTTCCTTATATTTTATCCTTGTTGAGACAAAGCAAGTCACCACTAGACTAGCAAAGATGACGTGAAACTGCACAATTTTTCTAACCACTGACAAATCCAGAATGTGATGACAAATTAAATACACACCTGGGATTTTGATGATATTTGTCTTGCTAGAAAAACTGATACTCTGTTACCAAGGGCAGCTTTCTTTTTTGGGCAATAGGAGACAAGTCCATGCCCATATGTCAACAAAATGAAACAGCTTTTAATTATTTATAAACAGTTACCAGGAGAATGAAATCAATTCATTCTGTTATTTCATACTTTTTCAGAAAACTTCTCCACCAACATTTGAAACCCAATGCAGATTATAGGCATTTAACAAGCCATGTAGTTGGTGCCTCTGATCAATCTTTCTGAATAATCACAGAGCAACATTCTGAGGGAAGAAATTTCTCAATCTTGTGGCTCTCTCTTAAATACTTTCACATTTCTTTGCATTTGGAGCCAAATTATAAAATATACTCAAGGTATCTGAAAAATAAAAGCTGCTGAATAAAAGGCACCTGTTATTCTGTGTGAGAGTGTTTCTGACACTAACACAGAACTACTATTATTGCACAGCTTAGAGTGCAAATTTCTCACAAACCAAGAAATTTATCACCCCAGTCTGCCTCTGGGATACAGCTGTCATTTTACCTGGTTACAAAACTGGTTCAATAATTCAGACACTATTCCTTGTTGGAAGACCACTTTAAAAGCTCAATCTGTGTGCTCTGGCTACAGCTCTGATTTACATTGCTTAGCAATGGCTCTCTAACAAGGTTCCAGAGACAAAGAACTTTGCTTTCCTTCTGGGAACTAGCCAGCACAAATGGAAGACCCCAGTCTTAAGTTATGTTCCAAGGAGTGGTGCATGATTCCATCTGCTGAAGTTTAGACTTGGATCCAGGAAGTTTGCCTGTAAGACTTTCTTGGGTCATTTGTGAGGTTCCTAGAAGGATGCTGGTGCTTCAGAGGCGTCCTCATGTGTATTAAAATGCAAGCAGAAATGTTCCAACGCCAGGAATCGAAAGGTCTTTCAAGATCAGTTTGCAGAAGTTTCTTGAGTAGGTCTTCATTGAGAAGGGTAAGGGTCATGTTTTCTAACGAAATCTAAAATGAAATCTCCGAAAATGAACTTGCTAGATTCTGGCTGCACTCTTCACGGTTACTTGTTAGAAACGTCTAGCAGGAGAAGCAGGTAAGTCTTATATGCCATGGACATTTCATTTGACTCAGAAAGCTTCTAGCATTTCATGATGATGCTTGCAAGGCTTCCTTGACATGCACACACAAAGCAGGAAATGCTTTGTGAACATATGCACAAGATTCCAATGGGAAACTTTGGCAGCTCAACTGAACAGCTGGAAATGTTCCCACGGAGAAACTTGGACATTCCTGGGAACGCCAGTTGGAGTTCTCTAGGAGAAGCTGTGATGTTCTGCATAGAGATCTCAAGCACAGGGAGGGCGAGAAGGGTGAGGTCTTAGACGTGAGCACTGCATCTGCTTTCACACATGAAAAAGTTTCCCTTCTTCTTCAGAATCGCTTTTGCTCTGATAAAATGAGAAATAAATAGAGGATCAATTATTAGTGGGAAAATTAGGTATGTTATCCCATGCTTAAGCAGAAAAGAAACCAAGTCCAATTGCACATTAAAACATAATAAAATTTTAATAATGACATCAGCACTTGAGAAATGAAAAAAAAAGATGATTTAAAAACCGAATGATATGATAAAACCTAGTCTCAGAGTTTATACTATGAAAGGACAATTCTACTCAAAAGGTCATTTGACAATAGACTGTGTCTCCACAACTCTAATATTAGCTCCCTGAGGATGTGTCTACAAGTCCTCTGCTGTGCACAGCCCAAGGGTTAGCAACACCCTATGACATCATAACCCTGGCAAAAGGCTGAGTACCAGTTATGCACATACACTAGGCCAGTCCAACTTCCTCATGCTTTATGTCACAGACTATTCTCCAAAACTGTATGGTTTTAATTTGAAAACTAGCCAGCCTTAAGTGAGTTAAGAATGAAAATCTGCTGCCTGTAAAGCCATAGCGTAAGTTCAGCTCTCACCTCTGTATGCATGCTCTGCATTTTGGACAGCAAGTCATCCTCCACTGACATCTTGCGACCCAGTTCTACAGCACTGGCACTACCTGATGAACACAAGAGTCAAATACAGTTAAAGGACAAGTCTGAGATGAATGAGAAATACTGAGAATAAAAATCGAAGAAATGCATCAGGTAATAGATTTAATATTATTGTAAATAAGACATATGCACAGTTTTGTGAATAAATAAATTTTATGAGTTACAATAATTTATAAGCAGTAACTTAAACAAAATATTTCCTGGTTTTTACATTAACCTGAATATTGACATATTAGATAAATTCAATGATGACAGAGTAATCAACATTTTATTCTTAGGAATTTATAAATATTCTCATTAATTTGGATATAATACTAAACTAGAGATATTATGTTGTGATTATAGATTATTTAATAAATTTTAACGATCAGTTTATGAAAGAACAGTAAATAGACCACCAACCTGTTTTCATGTGTCGGATGGTAGCAAACTCCCTGTAACTTCCACCACCGGTTGAGTCTCCACCTTGACCACTGCTTGTCCACCCATGTGAGATGAGGGACGGGCGTGGGGAGTGAAGAGGGGAGTGGCAAAGAGCATGGAGGCTCGAACTGCGGGCCATGGCTAGTGGGGTGCGCTGGAACACTTTCACCATGGCTTCCTTTTCTACCAGTTGGGTCTGAAGTTGTTTAACCCTAAAAGGAAAAAAGAAAAAAACAAGAATAAACCAATGAACAATCTTTCACAAAGGCATAAACACAGGCACTGATAAGAAAAATAATCATGACATCAATATCTCTCATAGCAATGCACTTTTTGCAATACAAAAAAAAACCAAAAACTATGAACACAAAAAGAAAATGGTCCAAGGGAAGTAACTCATTAAACCATAATGCAGGGTTCTTTTACTAGAGTTGCTGGCCTGAAATTTCAGGTGTTGCTATGCAGTATTAATCGTCCAACTTTACTGAATACAAATCTTGCAATCATCCATACCATGTCAAACCTCAAATGTGTGTTCATCCTTTCAATTCATTTACAAGGTCTATCATTGCATGGATGATTTCTTATCTGGAAGAAGCTGACATTTCCGTGACTTTACTCACTTTGCTTCCAGTTCCGCAACTTTCCTCTGTGAATGATGTAACTCCTCCATGTGTTTCAGCTTCTCTGTCTTGGCCTCATCTATTAGTCTCTCCATGTCAGAAGAGCTCTTCTCCAATGCAGCCAACCGTACTTCCCTAGAGATTACAAAAAACAGAGATGGAATTGTGAAATTATATATACCTCTGTGCCATTTGCATTCGTAGCTACAGACTGGCTACGATAAAAGTAAGAATGTTCTATTTTGATCTCACATGTCCTCTCTATCTCTATCAAAATCTAAAGGCCTCCTTCATAATCAAATTACACGCTGATCCCTTACATATAAAGACCCAAGGGCTGACAGTGTGTGAAATATCTCCCCCCCCCCNNCCCCCGCTCTTTTTGGGGGGGGTTGAGGCAATCCATCATAAGTTCCTTCCTATCAAACAGTAGCAATTTTTTTTTATTTAACAGCAGAGCCAACAAAACTTATCATGCAGCTGACACTGACAATTCAGGGCACTTATGCACAATCTTCAATGCATATTCTTACAAGAATACAGTGTATTCAAACATTGTCTCTGCAGGTGCTCAATCATAATCACACCCAAAGACTCTGTTGCACCACGTAATGTGCAGTTTGTCTTCCTAATGATGACGATCTACAACAGAAATGAACAATGCAATTCTTTCAAACCAGTATCATATTTATTTGAACCAAGAACAAGCAAATGACAACAACTCAAACTAAAGCCAATATGAGGCATTTAATAGAAGAACAAATTATCTTGCTCTGAAAGAAATGACTCCATCACTGGAAATGTCACATTTATCACCTGTTTGCACAGAATCTTCACAACTTACTTTGGTGCCTCAGGGGTCTCATCCATGCTGAGCTGTCGAAGTGTGGCCTCTTTCACATATTTCTGCTCCAACTGGAATGAAACAAAAATATTGCTTGTTTTGCACCCTGTTTATATGGAAATCATATGTCCACAAACACTGCTTCTTACTGTGCCTTAGGCTGGGGACAGTCACATGGTTTGAGAGGAAAATAAGTAGTGATGCAAAATGGTAAGCAAAACTTTCACATAAACTTTCCAGGATGTTGAATTTGTCAAATGGTGGTCATCTTCTTCATTGTCTTTCCTTATGTTTTACTATGGTGGATACATGAGAAATGGTGCTTGCTATCACCTTCAGATGACAGTGATTAGAGGGTAAAAAATACTAGGAATATGAATAATCATCTAACACATTCTAGGGGCATCAGCTGGCTACAACCTTTTTCAGGTGGATTTGTTCATGATTAGGTTTGACTGTAAAACCTGACAATGTCAACAATGACGTGGATTATGACAGAGTCCTGGGCACTAGGACGACAACAACAATGATGTTGATAATACAGCTGAAGTAAGTAAATGTTGATAACACAGCTGATGCTAATGTAAGTCTTACCTCGGCCAGTTCTGTCTCCAAGTGCAATATCCTGGCATCTTTCTCATCCAGCATCTTTCTCAGCATGCCAATACTCTTAACATCGTCCTTTCCTGGATCAGGTTTCTTCACATTTCCACCCTGTAACACAGTGCAAGAGAAACTGTCACCAGGGCCCACACATATAACTTTTCACAACAGAAATAAAAACATTTTAAAGATTTTTCAAAGACTTCTTCTTGGACAATCAGTCTCAACAAAAAAATATGTAATCACTTTTACTTATGGTTTACTTATGAACTGACTTATTTCTTAATCAGGTAACCTCCACAGCATAATGATTCTTCACTGAGAGATCTCACTCTGGCCTTACCTTCTCTTGTGCTCTGTACATTTCCAATTCCTTCTCCAGTCTTGCCCTCATCTCCTTCTCCTTCTTCTCCTGTTTGTCTGTGGCTGCCTGAAGCGTTGCCAAGGCTTTCTGGAGTTGCTCCACTCTGTCAACATATTGCTGTTTCTTGCGGAACTGAGGACAAAAACAGATAAATCATGAGATCTTGAGTACACCTTTGCATCATTTAAATCAAATAAAAGGAAAGCAGATCAATCCCCTGGTTTGAGCAAAATGAAAGGACTTGTGTCCCTTAATCCTACAAGGGTTTGGGTCCTACTTTGTTTTGCCAGGATATGTTCATGAAATCCATACACTGCATGCTTTGATAAAAGTATAGTTCTTATCTGCCGTTGTGGGTGACCAGAATAAGTAAATATGAACTTGAGTGCCATCCAGGAGATGCACAGGTCAATTATACCTGTATGCATCACTTGCTCTGCCTTTAAAAATCACTAATAGTTGTTTTTTTTTTGCTGTTACAAAGGGACTTTCTTATTGCTGCTGTATAAATAACTGAAAAGTTGAAACAACCAATTAGTGTATTTGTGATGTCTCATGCCATGTATATAGCCTGCAAATCTGACCATTAACTGAGTCTTGTGCTCTAATAAGCTTACCTCCTCTTCTAAAGCAAGGACTTTGCTTTGCGCATTCAGCAGTGCATTCTCCAGTATGTCTACATGGGCTCTCTGCTCTGCTGAAGTCAAATTGAGTTTGGCATTTTCCCCTTCAAGCTGGTCTCGGCTGGAAGAAAGTTCTTGGTCTACATGGAGAAATAGTAAAATGAATCTGAATTCAGCATTAATTCTCATAGACATCATTCTATAGATAATTCCAACTAGAATGCTTCCTTTAATAGATTGCAAATTATTCCATTACCATGATTCTGGATAATAAACTAGTTTTGTTCCAAATTTTTTTCCTTTTTTTTTTTTCTTTTTGGTGGAAATAAACAGCTTCTATAAGCAAACTCTTCAGTTCATATACAATGTATCCGCAGGTAGAAAATGTTAAAGTATTGAAACAAAACCAAATGCCTTAGGGCAGTCAATCTCATTTATAAATCTGGTAGCATGTTTCACAAAGACTGTCATCACTGCCAAATAGGCTATCGTCACTCTAACTGGCCAGATATCACGAGAGAAATAACTTCATGCATCCGACTTTGTTTAATATTAATATAGCAAAAGCTGCTGTTGAGCAAGGAACTGCTTTATCTTTTCTTCTTTACAAAAAAAAAAAAGACAAAAAAAGTCTGTTGACTGTTAAGTCCTCTAGAGATACTTTAGCAACTATGTAAAGATATGGACTGGAATTATACAGTATCAGCTGTAATTCTTGTATAGCAAACAAAGCACACCACCTACTTTGAGACAAAAGTTTTGATATCATTGAATCCTTTTCCGCCAACTTGATTCTCTGTTCTGAGTCTGTCACTGGGCCTGAGCTCTGGCCACCTGCTGGAGAAAGGCAGGAAAAAAAAATATACACATTAATACAATTTGACAAGAGAAGGCTTGAATTTTATATACATTGTCTTAGTACCAAGGGAAAGTGATGGAAACAAAGTGAATGGAGTGAAGAGGAGTGAGGAGCCAAAGTCATGGTATTGGATTGTTGGACTAATTCAGAGCCAAAGACTGTGTATCCATGTCAAGCTGCCAACAAATGGGTGTCCTTTAAACACCATGAAAGATGTCCAGGCATAATCCTGTAACTGGCAGGATTCAAACTTGAGACCTTTCAAACCAAGACATAAGGGCTCTTATTTCTCAGCTAGCTTGCTGTGGAGAGGTGGGAAGGGTTGGGGAAAAGGAGAGGAAAAGAAGGAGGGGGAAAAGAATGTACAGTGTATATGGGAGTGGGGAGGGAAGGGATAAAACGCAAGTTGGTAAGTGGTATAGCTGGGGCTGCAGCAAGGGCCGGAGATGGAAGTGACAGATGTATGAGAGGGAGAAACAAGGGAAAGGTACCTTTAAAACTCCTAAAATTCCAATCCAAATACATGTACTTCTCCACTGTCTGAGTGGCTGACCTTACATCCTTCATCACAGTGAAATAAATTACCAAGTGTCCCAGAACAAGCAGAACCCATTACTTTGGGGAGTAATATTAGAAACAGCTATTACTCTATTTTAGGGTTTGTTGTTTTTAAAGGCCAGACATGAACTTCAGCGACTAAGGAATGCTGTGTGAAAACTGAAATACTTTCAGCTGTCAAAGACAGAGCTACTGGGGACTGGAATGGGTCAATTAACAGAGGCAAGACTATAAAGAGTGAAGGAAGTTACTAATACTGAGATCAGTATCTCCATGTCTTTTTATCTGTTGGAGTTAAACTTGTTATGAAAATAACCTGAACCTATGCAGATAGATCTATGTAACTGGAACAGAATTGAATTGAATTGGAACAGAAATGTTTCATCATTATGTAAGATGAATATGTGAGTGGGCTAAACAGAACGAAAATATATCTTTACTCTTCCTTGTCATCTTGTCAGAAATAATTGAGTAGGCCTAAAACAGGAAGAAGTTGGCAGGTGAAGTGAGAAGGAAGACTCCTTGATCTATTCACGGGTAGCTGGGAAGTCCCAAGATGAGGTAGCTCTAATTACACCGAGTGATGCGTGACGTCATCTTATTCAACCTTTCAAACAGAATAATTATCTAGGTGACATTAAAATTATCTTCGGATGAGATATCGGTCCGCTACTAACAGTCATCCTGTCATCCGACGGTTCTTCTGCAACTCTGATACTCTCTACACAAAAGCAACTTGCAAGAAATTTCGGTTCAAAAGCCAATAACAACAAAGCACTCTCTAACCCACAGAGTACTTTAACCTGAATCTCACACTGGCAGTCAGGCATCTCGTCTGCTGTCGCCACAGTGTTGGGACAAGCATCCGCAATGTGAATAATGCGCAAAAGGGTATTAAATCTAAAAGGAAGAAAAAAATAAGCTAATCCTAAGAAATATTACTGTTGCTAACGACAGTGACACACTACAGTAAATTTGCCAAGAAAATGTGACACCTTACGATAAATTTGCGAGAAACTTCGCCCCCAGCATTCTTGCGAAAAAACCCGGTGACATTGAGTATGCACGACGCGTTTGTTACGTTCTCAAAGGGAAGTTACTCCTGTCGACGACAGCGGGACCAACAATGCGGAAATAAAGATTCAGGATATGAAGTTAAATATTCGTAAAAACGTTTGATGTTGTTTCAGGGTCACAAAATTTACAACCATATCCGCATTTAGATCTCTTCTTCTTGTTCTTTCACTTTCTCTTTATCTTTCTATCTCATTCTGTCTTTCACATCCTCCTAACCTCTGTGCGGGGTCATTTACCTGAAACTTTATCCTTTTAGCAACTTCTCCCCCCCCCCCCCCCCCC
>JAWQUT010000144.1:1558841-1576718 GCA_033807755.1 Ellobium chinense | reverse complement strand
AACTTCAACCCGCCCTTCTCCAGGGCATAATAATAATAATCATAGTAATAATAATAATAATAATAATAACAATACTAATGACCTACATAGCCTCCTCACCCAAAAAACATTCATATGGATGTTAGTGAGTAACTGGCACATGATTTCATTAAATACCGAAAAAGTGCCGAGAGTGGGTGGCAACTGCGTCTGCTATCATGGACTGGCCCATTACTAATACTACTACGACTATCCCATAGACGCTTACCATCAATTATAATTATCATAGGTTTAAACATGAAGAATGTCGGCCATTAGAATGTCGAGGTAATGAAAATACTGTACCTAAAGATTCACATTCATGCAACCAATCAGACAATAACAACAACATCACCACCACCAGCAACAACAACAACAACAACAGCAAAAGCAGCAGCAGCAGCGACAACAACAACAACAACAACAACAACAAAAGACAACAAATAATTATTTGAAACACACAACAAATTCTGAAAAGAATATAATTCTGTAACATCCTCTTCCCATAACACAAAAAACGTCCATCCGTAAACACCCTCCACTCCCTCATGCCCTCACTACCCCTCCCCTTTTCCCCAAACAACAACAACAACAAAATTACAACGACATCACCCCCCCTCCCCCCTCCGCCTCACCCACCCCTCTCGGCCATCACCGACTTGCACCAATATCCATACAGAATTCTGCTACCATCAATATCGCTACTACTGTACTTAACCGCATTCCTGGCAGAAAATGTCTGACAACCACCGAGTCAACATGAATGACCCTGTTTTACACGGCCGGTTGGTACTGAATAACCTGACCCGGGCAAGACCCAAACTTGTCTATGCGGTCAGTGCGAAACTAAGACATCAAGGAAGAATTTTTATGGGAATGCAAACAGGCTGCTGTTGTGGAGCGAATGTATCACAGACCTTTCTTTGTTCGTTGATGCCGGAGATGACAAGGCTGTGATATGAAGAGTCTATCTTTAGATCTCGTTACCGCACAAAGAGTAACTCTGATCTTGAGCCAATGAAAATGAGCTAAATATTGAGGAATTCCCACGTGATTAGTGGGACCCTCTCTTAATGAACTTGTTTGTAGAAGGCTGAATTCCGAACTAAATGAATGATGCTGATGCCAGAGGTGACACAGAGCTGAGTGACTTATGCTTAGAACAAAGGTAAATCCTGCCGTGAGCCAGAACAAGGGAGTTGAATCTCCGGTCACTAACTGGTACCAGACAGGGCATAACAGAAGTCAGGACATTACTGTGAGAGCTTTGCCCTCCTAGTACCAAGCCACCAATGGATAGACTATGTACTTATGGTCCAAATTAATGATGTACTGGCTTACGTCCTCCTCTTCCTGCCACTCTTTTGTCTACATCCTTCCTCTTCTTTCAGTGTTGCCACTACGGGCATATGCTTTTTATCTTACAGCCAGATTTCTTCTACATTTCTCAACGCATAATGTTGAAGCGAATTTGGGGGGNCTTTAATTTTTACAACTAAAAAAAAAAAAACAGGCATTTTACCCAATTTACCCTCTATTTCACGATGTTTTTCCCGCAATTTACGAAAAGCAAATTTTCTCCTGGGCAGGGGAAAATGGCTTTTCGCAAAGCGATTTTACCCAACTGTAAGGGAAAATCCCTACAAGACAGTGGCATCAGAGGTCTCCCTTCTTGAGTTGAAATGCTGAAAATAATCTCGTGATCAGACGAACTATTTCACAGGGACTATTTTCATGGGGACTATTTCACTAATGTATATTATGGCAGGATGAAGACTAGCGGGGCAGGCAAGGGTGTCACGGTTTCACGCGCATGAATTTTCAGAGATAAGGACAAAGTGAAAGCCCCCTCTTGACTCTCCACTGTCACCATAAGAAACAGAAGGTGTTTGTCCCACATGTGACTTAGACACCAAGGAAGGGAACTAACTACGATAACAGATTATATTTAGCGACACTTGGGGACAAATTTGGAATGTCTCTACGTAAACGATCACAACGCACCAAAAAAATAAAAAATAACGACGTCAAGGACAACTAACTTTGGAGTGTTTGTGAACATTTTAAATTGGTTTCCTCAACACAGTGACATATACATTAGTCACAGCAAGGACAGACTTAGAATGTCTCTTACTGTGGTGGGTCAGAGGTGTGCACTTATTAATCAGGACGAGCATATCACAAGGACGTTCATTAATTTCAATTTTTAAAAAATGTGTGGTAATCCCAGATGGCAAAGAACTTACAGCAAATGTGTATTTTTCATGACAGAAGCTTCTAAAAACAATGATCGAATTTTACGTCAAGAGGCATATTTCGAAGTGTGAAATTATATCAACAGCCATTTCAGGCAGATCAGAAATGCTTTTTCTGTGTCCGATGAACTTTTTAAAAAAATGCACGCACTTTTATTCGTCTCCAGAAGGAAAAAAACACATTTCTTACAATGCCACACAATGTTATACATTTCATTCAAAATGATAAAAACAAAACGCAAAAACATAATTGATGATGCAACATTTCGTCCCTGATGTTAATTGCAAACATGTCTAACTACCTGAATTATGAACATTTTTTTTACGTTGATGACGTCACTGCAATAAGCCCTTACGAGGCAAGCATAATGAAGCTGCACGTCACGCATTTATACAGACCACACAATAACATCAACATTAGAGGAGATTACCACCAGACACTTTACGTTTATACCTTTTCCATTTATCGTGTTTTGCTTCCTGTACATGTCACAGGATAGTTATATAGATGCTTGCACATCAACGATGCGACCTCGCATTTTGTAAGAGTTACATTAATACATAGTTGCTACATGCACTATTCGTAGCGTTCAACCGGCATATTTAACGTGCTTTTTACGATGGTAAGAGATGCCATCGTTAATACGCAAGTTCTCAATTATCATGATTAAAAATGACGTCACAAATAAAGGGGAGAGAACGCCTCGTTACTGCCAGTGTTTATTGTGTGAAAATCGCTTGGTAAATTAGAATTGCTGTATAATTTTTATGTTCAAAGTGTTATCTGCCCTTGCTAAACTTTCAGTGTGCGCTGTGATACCTGACAAATCAAGACGTGTTTTGAAAAGGAACAGGAATGAAAAAAAACAACATTAATCTTACTTCGCATATCTGTCCCTCTTCTCCCTTCAACTGAGTGACAACTTAAAGTAAACGATGACACAGAAAATAAACATTATGATCAGGACCAGAATTTTAAAAAAAAACTCTGCAACTGCATTATTAATATTCACTGCATGTATGGCTTGAAACGATTTGGAAAGGCGGATCTATGGAACGACAAAAACAGAAAAAAAAAATGCCTGGTGATATCGTTAAAACTTGAATGATCCCTCCAAAAACAGGATGTGTAAATATTTAAATCATAAAAACCACTGCAGGTGACAGACTGCATGTGTTTCGTCACGTCAGTTTATGAGTGTTCTATAGACTATCCACCTGGTATAATCTGAGAATCTCCCAAGGTGTATTTAAATTAGTGTTAGGGGGAGAGTTAGGAACGTAAATGTAAACTTTGGAGAAATCTGGGACAATATCTGTGGATACGCTCTCTTCCATAACCTCGTTTCAAACCCTAACCCAACTTTTTATCGTTATCCATACACACATTGGGGCAGGTCTGAGATAAAACCAAAAGGATATATCGAGGGTAGGGAAGCAAACTATCGTATCTAAACATGGCCGTATCTCGAGATACGATAGTTTGCATCCCTACCCTCGATATACGACGCTCTCTTGTGAACTGAGGTGACGGTGTATTCAGTAATCCTGAGATGAGATCGTGAAAGGAATGGACTTCAGTCTGGTGGAACACCTGCTCTACACAATACAGAGAATAAGCCAGCAGACCCTAGGGGAGCCTAATCTTAAGAATGTCGCCTGAGCCAAACCAAATACTGCTTGAAATGAACTGACGAGAGAACAGATTGTATTACAAACACCCATAATAGTAACTGTCTTAGGTACCCCCTACTGTTGGGTATTTCGAAGATCTACTGGGGGAGGTGAGAGAGAGAGAGAGAGAGAGAGAGAGAGAGAGAGAGAGAGAGAGAGAGAGAGAGNGAGAGGAGGAAGGGGGGGGGGACACAGACAAGGCCAAAAAGGTTAAGAACTCTTTGGATAAATGTAGCAAATGCAATCCACTCAGCTCTATCGTAAAAGCTAACCCCGCAGAGGGTGCGATTAAGCGGCGCTGTTTGCTTCGACTTCCTTAAGAGTATTTCGGAATGTTACAAAAACGTGACCAAGAGAAACAAAAGTTGCGACAAAGCGAACGGCATGCATACAACGCGGCGTCGACAGTAAGTGGTACAGCTGACACTTGCTGCATTCTTCGCTGGTCAAATCTTCTGCACTGTAGCGCTGGGGTGGTCAAGCGTGATTAGACTGGACTGCATACCATTACGACTGCTGCACAAACACAAGGAACCTTGGAACAGTCCACGGAAAGCCAGTCCACGGATCATTTTCCTCCTCGCTGACCAAACACGCACCCAATCTTGGATAGAGATTGCTCTACTGGAACTAAAATGTGGAAACGACCTAAGAATTCATCCACTGCTTACGTCCAAGTCGTGTCCAAGCAATATCCTTTCTGGATTACCACCAACGTTATCATACTGTAGTCCAACCTGGCCTGGCGACCACCTTCTTATTTCGACCATTTACTGACAAAACCGGAACTAAAGACAGCCCCCTTAATTTCTCATTTACATTCAACATTGTAAACAGATGAAAAAAAAAAAAAAGAAATACGGAGAAAAAAAAACTGCTAAGGTCGACCGTCAAGTGACCCTTCTGAGTAGCTTGAAAAAAAGAGCAGCTCTCCACGTGGCTAAACTAGGCCAGCTGGGCAGCTGTCAGCAGAGATCTTGGGGGGAAAGAGGCAAAATTTCCTAATGCAGAAGACAATGAGATACATCAGACATGTGAAACGACTCGTGAAAATATGAAACAGTATTTCAGAAGGCTGTAGGAACCTGAAAAGACAAAGGGGACAAACGAGATGACAATGGGAAAATGATACAAGGGGGAAATTTTATACAAGAAAGATAGGAGCACAATGACCGGCATTGGACTGTGGGACGAATTTGGCTGTCAACAGTGGCAACTTTTCGATTTGATTTTATAGCTTAGCCATCAGTTCCTTAAAAAGTCACTAAAGTTTAGTGATTAAGTCGTGCGTCATCATGGGAAGATAAGCTATATCGACATTAGCCAACACAAATGATATAAAACTTAAGAGCTTTTTAAAGGTCCTCTACTAATACTAACAGCCATCAGATCAAATTAAAAGGTTTTATGGACCTTCAGGGATCCAAATGAACCCTGTCCAACGCTGGAGACTCCTGTTCCTTACAGTGTGCTGATCCTTATGAAGGTGGTAACTTCTGTCCTAAGCAACGTGGCCCCCTCATTTCCCGAGTTAGCCACGCCACGACCCCCCCCCTCCCCTCCCCCCGTCCCCGTTCTCGCCTGGAGCAAAATGTCGTTATTATTTATCTATGTATTTACCATAACACTGCAGACATATAAATCATGCAGCGAGGGCCACGGCTGGTCAAGCCATTCCACCGTCTGTGTGACACAGTGGACCGGCCTAGGCATAAATCTTAAACTGCTGAGAATTACAGTCTCGACATCTGTCAGAACAAAGTGACAGTAGATGTTTATTTAACCTCAACATTTCGTCACCCCCCGTTTACATGTGTTCCATGTCCATTTGGTAAAATTAGGTATTTTCAGCTCCATCACGTGACCTAGGAAATCTTCACGTGACCCAGGAAATCTTGCTCACACGTTGGTTTGTTTACATGCTCTGCTTATGTATGATTACTGGTCATTTATCAAAATATCCTAGCAATCCCTAGATCACGTGGTGTAACTGACCCGTCTGAAAATACCTCATTCTGGGGCTCTCCAAACGTGTGGTTGGGTTAGTATTAAGGGCAGGGTAAGGGATGAGAAATACTGTGCGCTACCTTATTCCAAACCTCTTTCATATGTTTGCGTGTGTTGGGGAGGGGGAGGGAGGGGGCGCTGAGTGAATGGGACAGCATCTCATAAGCCGGTGTCTCTGCTCGGGGTCTGGGATCACAGTCTCCGTGTTTAATGATGGCGGCTGGAACCAATGTTCCGTCCCTGACTGGAGATCTCTACTTCTTGTATGCACAAATTATATTATGTACGAGCACGCGCGTACATGTATGTATACACACGCGCGCATGTGTATGTATGTATGTATGCGTTTGCTTTATTTAGTTTTGTTATGAGTCAGTGTCTTCTTGTTTTGGATATGCGTATGTGCTAGTAAACAAGACAATATGCTTATATGGACAAACTTATAACCCCTAACCGAAACACACCTTGACAATGTCCCAATATTTAATAATAATTATACCAAATGGACAACAGCAGCACTGATATTGCTCATAGGACTCTTTCAACAACACCTTCTCTTCCCTGATGCTTTCCCTTGCACTAACTCAAACACACCTTGATGAAGTACCTGCGATTACACCAAATTATGACTATAATCCACTTCCACANGGGGGGCTGAGTGAATGGGACAGCATCTCATAAGCTGGTGTCTCTGCTCGGGGTCTGGGATCACAGTCTCCGTGTTTACTGCTGGTGGCTGGAACCAATGTTCCGTCCCTGGCTGGAGACCTCTACTTCTTGTATGCACAAATTATATTATGTACGAGCACGCGCGTACATGTATGTATACACACGCGCGCATGTGTATGTATGTGTGTATGCGTTTGCTTTATTTAGTTTTATTATGAGTCAGTGTCTTCTGTGTTTTGGGTATGCGCATGTGCTAGTAAACAAGACAGTGTGCTTGTATGGACAGACTTATAACCCTGGTTTACCCCCTAACGGAAACACACCTTGACAATGTCCCAAGATTTAATTATACCAAATGGACAACAGCACTGATATTGCTCATAGTCATAGGACTCTTTCAACAACACCTTCTCTTCCCTGATGCTTTCCCTTGCACTAACTCAAACACACCTTGATGAAGTACCTGCGATTATACCAAATTATGACTATAATCCACTTCCACATTGGAGTGACACAATATTTATATATTCATACCACAAACTCGTCAATAGCCTCACTCCTCTCCCACCTGTCTTCTCGCCCCACTTCTTCCCTTCCGCATACCACCCCTGATCTTCATGCACTTTAGCGTTGATATTTCAGCAAAACAACGTCTGGTAACAAGGGACACCTCAACCGGTCCTGGGTCAAGGGTCAGACGTACTTTTACCAGATCCTGGGAAGTGGAAGGTGGTGCAACTGTATACAGACAGAAGGAGAGAGACAGAGACAGAGACACACAGAGAGAGAGGCAGACAGGCAGATAGACAGACAGAAGAGCAGAGAGAGAAAGAAAGAGACGTATCATTATTATTCAGGATAGGAATGAACACCGGTTCTATCCTCAGAGGCTGAACTTTGGGTTTTGTCTAACAACATCACCGATTTAGTCGAAATATCGATCTAGTCCACAGTCTGTCTATGACTAAATGAACTATATCATTAACCTTGCGGTGCTGTCCTTCGAGATAGCCGAACTTTTATGATGTCCGCGTCATTTTGTCAAAAGACTATAAGGAAGAAAACCATCCCATGACGTCACAATGTCGGAAATCTTATCAGAGATGCTCAAAAATAATTGAGGAAGTGAAGCAAACCAAGACGATATCTTTCTATCTTTAACCTATTCTGGTCTTTTTCCTCTACTCATTTCCATAGCCGGATCACCCGGCTATCTCTATCCAAACATCCCTGTGAGCGCACGCCATATTTCATCAGCCTATCCTCTTCACCACAAAAATGTGGGCCAACGTGATCAAAGTAAAGAAAAACTGGCCCCATCTGAGCTGTCATACTCATCAACTTATGTGTATATATCCTCATCGAACATTTTTATTGACATTTTCACCCCCGCCTCGCATAGCACTCGATTCCGCGCCTCCCTCGCCCCGGAACACCACACTATCGGAAGCAGGTAGACGTGCTCGTATCTACAGTTCTTGTTTGAACTTGTTCCGAGTTCCTCACGAATGAGGTCACTGCACCTATTCCGATGACGTCATAACAAACACGATCCGATACTTGCAAAGAAAGAGCACACGGCGGAAAGTGGTTTGCAAGACAACAGCAAGTGACACTTAAGCCGTCACTACGATCGCTTGGGAGGGATCACCCTACATGTGGAATTCAAGAGCCTGATAATAATATAAGGCTGAGAACGAAATCGGAAAGAGGAAAAAAAACTCTTTCACGAGCCAGCAGCGACTGCCTTGCACCGTGTGCGGAAGTTGAAACGTGGAGAAAAGAAAAAAAAATTGTCACGAACCTGCAATGACTGCCTTGCGTGATGTGCGAAAGTTAATATAAATAAATACAATGATTGTTCACATCTTGCTAAGTGACGCTATCAAACTGGGCGTTACAGGAAGATGTGGCTTCCCTACTGGTCGTGCACACAGATGAGATCGTTTTGACACAAAAATAAGTCATAAATTAAAGAAAAAAAAATTACCCCTGTAACATATGATTTAAATAACACGACAATAATTCATGAATGGTCTACTGAATTGGCTGCTATACCAAGGCGGTCCTTTGAAATTTTAACAGTAGTCATGATAACCAAAAAAAAAGACTTTTTTTAAAGAGGTACAGTAATAGGTTGTCTTTCTTCACTTACTACAGTTTTGCCCAATCACAGGGCTTCGTCCTTTGTACCATAAAACATCACCGGTGGCAAAGAATGCGGTCATGCCTTTTTCCTACCCCCCTCTTCCTCCCCTCCCCCTTCTTATCGGGCCTGACGTCATGAGCAAATGAACCGTAACTGTGGAATTTCCCTCAGGCCAGCTCTACCTACTTCATAACAATCGAAATGACTCGGCCAGAGCTCGGCAAGTCGATGAAAGCGAAACAGTAGATGATAGTCCTTTGTAGCAGCCACGTATACATTTTTACAGTTCATTGCCGGCTATCCAATCAATGGGTCTTGCTTATGTACTGACAGTATTGTAAGAGTTATAACTTACAACAGACTGGAAATTCAAAACATGAACCATGATAGTGAATAAGGATTTTCAGAATTTGTAATGGAGTATAATGCCTTTCTCGCTTCTGTTTAATTCATGAACATGACATTTCAAGTGTGTGTTATCATCAATATCAAGTTCGATTCATCACCACAACCATCATCATCATTACCACTACTATCATCGACACAACAGTCACAGGCTGCTGTACACAGCTTCTTTAGTGATGAAAATCACATTTTAGCTCCTAAGATTATCAAGATCAAGAAGTCCTTCAAATGTCATAACACTTGTGAGCAATAACAACAACAACAACAATGAAAACAGCAGCTACCACAGAGACAAACACAAAAACTACACCAATAACCAAGAAAGAGAACAATTAATTTTATCAGTGTAGTGGCATCAAATGATGGAACAGAAACATTAATGACAACAACAACAACAATTACAGACATACCTTACCACTCAAACCTCATCTTTGGTTCTCAGAAAAAATTTTGGGCATGATGCCATCCCTAGTTTCAAGACGTGACACCAACCCTACCACCACCATCACCACTGTCAACAACATCCACTATCTCATGAAAACTTACCCCCACCTTCCTTGTGTGCCTCCAAGCTTTGTATCCTTTCCTCCAGCTTCCTGATCATAGCTTTCCACAGTAACTCTCTCTTCTGATGGGACTTCAACATGGCCTCATGGGACTCATGAACTTTCTGAATCTCAATCTCAAACTGTGAACAGAATAGAGAGACATGAATATTTTATCTTCCACTGAAAATCTGCTTTGCTTCAGTGAGCAAAACATGTGACAGTTACAAATGAGAAGCGACAAGATAACTTTATTATTCGCTGAAAATTTGCTCTGGTTACAAAAGGGAATAATTTGACAAATAAACATTATACAGCCATACAGACACTCTGCACAAAAAGTTCACACAATCTTCCATGACCAGCAGTGCAGTGAAAGCTTGCATGCAGAGACTGCAAGTTCCTGATTTGATGAAGGTCTGGTCTGTTGTAAGATGCCAAACATTCTTCAAGATTCTTCAGTGAATTTTAAGACCTTAAATTCCTATTTATTAAATGGAAGATGTTTAATGACTCTTCTACTTTTAAGGACGACGGAACTTAACAAATAAAGCTGTGACAACATAGTTGTGGAATCTTGAAATCAATTTTGTATTCTCATCCTCACCTTCTGCAATTTGGCCACTTTGGATGAAGATATGGCTAACTCCTCTCTCAGAGCTCGGTTCTCATCGGTCAACATCTCTACCATTTGACTGGCCTTGGCAGCAATGGACAGCTGATCACTGTCATCCGCACTGTTGTTGGCACTCCTAACAGTCAGAGAGGTAGAATCGGTTTAATGAAGAGCAGATTTTAACACTTAAATCTCTTGCTTGCTATAAATCCACAAAAATGCAATGTGTTCTACAAGTACAAAATATCATCTAAGTTTGCACAACACAGAATTTCAGTAAAGTTCACAGGAAGTGTTACTAACCAGAAAGGATGATGATTCTTATCATGTGGGAAACAAACAGATCCATTGTTGCTAAGGAAAATATAAAAAGGTGTGCTGGACAGCAATCGTTACTGTTCAAACATCAGCGATTGACACCTGAATCCAGTAGTGAAGGATATGCTTCTAGGAGAAACAAGGAAGATGTTGGACACACAGTGGAGATGTAGTGAAGATGCCATGTTGATATTGTGCATGTAGGCATTGCCTGGATCATAAAGTGTGAACCAAAAAATACTTAAAACAGTACTCACCTGTGAGGACTCTGAAACTTGGCATCATGCATATAAATGCCGGGACTGGAGGCACACAATCTTAAATCAGGATGAGATCTCTGGGAATCCACTTTATCCATTGTCTCGTATGAGCGGCATGCCCGGATATCAGCTGCCTTCTCAGACGCAGAAGATGAGCCGAGAGAACTTTTGGGGCCGGGGTACTCCGGAGGAGGTGGCAGGTTGGTTAAGTAGGATGCGGACTGAGCATGTCCAGAGTGCGATGTTGTACTGATGCTCCCAGACTGTGAGTAAGAGAGTGAGGGCGAGGTGGGATAGGCAGCGATAGAGGAGTGAGAACTGGAGCTTGAGTCCCCGCTCCCGACTGTCCAGTGAGTGTTGTGAGTGTTCACATAAGGGTGGGGGTGGTGGTAGGTAGACACAGGCGGCACCCGTGGTGATAAATACTGATGGCTTGGTGATGACGATGAGGACGGTAACGATGATGATGATGATGACAGTCCAGACCCCCCACCCCCGACTCCGCCACCTCCTCCTGACTCACTCCGGCTTGTGGACGAAATATACGAAGAATAATTTCCCTCTCGGGTGATCATGGTGAGTGTGGATGCGGAGGAGGAAGAGGAGTATGAGGACTCATTCACTGATCGAGATGTTGAGGAAGACATGTACTCTCCCTGCCGAGACACTCCTCTACCCAGCTGCCATTGAGGCACAGTGAGATGTCCTTGTGAGTAAAGTGGAGAAGAGTTTATAGACATCCCCACACTGTTGGACGCTGAGTTTGCAGCATTTAAGTAACGTTGCTGAGGCTTGTCTTGATAGTAGCTCTGAGCTGAGCTGTTGCCTCCAGAGGAGAACTTGCCCTCCAGTGCACTTGCAGGCATCCCTAAACGTTCTAGGATGCTGTAGCTGCTGCCGTCAGTGCTTCCTAGGTCAAGGGGGTAGTTGAAAGGGGGCTGAGTTTCCTCCCCTTGTGGCTCCTGGCGTTGTGAGGTTGCCAAGTTTTCTGTTGACGAAAGCGAAACATCTGTGCTTGTCTCGCTACCGGAGAAGCTCTGACGAAAGCCTGGCTGGTTGGTGTATACCTGTGATTTGGGACAAGGACAATTATATGTAAGAATATATTATTATTGTATTACCACAGTCCCATGAGTATGAGATCACTGCCACAAAGTCTCTACTGGATGGTTTACACAACAAATTATCTATAGTATGTGAATTAATAATTTTATCTTAATCAGGATCAGACTCCATGGCTTCAAAAATCAGCAGGTCCGAATACTTTTACAACAGAAGGAAACACCCCTATATTTGTAGACAATATTACTGATACAGTGATTCACAGGAATAATGCAACACTTTCATAATTTCTTAATAAATGATGACCTGGCTTCCATAAACTCTATTCTTTAGTTCTGAGTTATGCAGTACTATCTTCAGCATATTTTCTGCTTCAGCAGATGAGGGGTCACAGTGGATTTCTTACTTGCAGCAACAAAGCACAGTATAGTTGTCTTATTTGGTTACATTATTATATGTGACTCTCCGTCACAGCAGATCTTCAAAAAAAAAAAAAAAGGCACACTGCACTGTAAACTCACAGTGAGAATGGCCAGAAGTGGTGGGGGAGGGAGGAGGAGGTATGAGACTAACATGTGAAGTGAACCAGTGATTATTGTTGTGATTTGTTTGTAACCTGATTTATGAATCGTATGGCAGTATGCATGAATGTGAGTTAGTCTGAGTATTGTATTGTAATGAGTTATGTACTACTATGTTTAGACTATTTGATTGTTTGATTATTTGTTATTTACTCTCATGTACCACAGCCAAGGCAATTTTCCTTTCTAAGGATAATAAAGTCATTCTTATCTTATCTTATCTTATCTTATCTTATATGGCACTTTATCATTGCATGACAGCTTTATTCTGTTTAGCTGAATGCCTGAACAAACTCTTACCTGTTTAGAATGACCTGGATAAGGTGGGGGATCTCTGTAGTTCTGCATGTCGATCCACCTTATCCCTGCCACCAGACTTGCACCGCTGTTCTCATAGATGGTCTCTGTGAAAAGTCAAGAGAAAAAACAAATTAGTACATTGTCATTCATTCTGCAAGGACTCTCTTTAACAATGTCATGCATGACATTCTTAGATATATCTCATTCACATACAACATACACATCATACATAAATACGCTACACATTACAAATTAAAAACAAAGTTATTGCTAGTGAGGGAAGATAGATTAATTATCAGAGCCCCTAGCCAGTGAAAAACAGCCAGCAAAATAGAGAGAAACAACCCATTCTTAATGTACCAGTGCACAGTGCTTAGACATGTTGCCACAAAATGTAAATAAAATTCTGATTATTTTCATCACATATCAGATGGTTTCACAGTAGCACACTCATTTTTTTCATGATAAAAACATAATAATTAAAACCATCACACTGCTTTATGTTTGACTAATTTCTGTTCTGAGTGATGAACAAGAAAGTAGTTCCAAACAAAATTATGAACCGGCACTCAAATAATTTGCATTTTTTTCACGATTTTTTTGTTTCCTTAATGCTGGCCATTTTTTGCAGATTCCAGATTTGAAAATGCCAATGACTGTTTTCCACGAATTTTCCACATTTTTCTGGTCTGTGGAAACTTTGTCAAATATCTGAACAATACCCAGTGGTGCCATAACATTATAGTATTTAATACCTAATTCAAGCATTGATGTATGCCCTCTTATTCATTTACAACTACCAAAAAAAAACAAAAACATGTGGGGCTGTTCAGCCTTTCATTTTGATTTCCCTTCTACACAGATGGAACCAGGTAATACAAAAAGTGCAGGAAACTTTTTGTGTCGGGCAAAAACGCCATCAGAAATGTTAACACGACATCATATTTCACCTGCCCAAAGAAATGTTAGACTTTGGACAATATTGGAAGTGATTCCATCCCTACCTTTACTTTCCAGGCAATAAATGGATCAAACAAACTCCTCTCTCAATCTCATTCATAAACCAATTCATGGGTGTCATAAATCTGAACACAACTGCTTCAACAATACGGTTTGAGCTCTTGTGCAAATTGCTCAAAATTCCATTAGCTGAAAAGAAGAGGGTTTTTGAGCATAAGCTAACATACTTGAAAACTGATCTTTAAATCTGGTACTGGGTCTGAACAACATGAAATCAGTCATCTCAAGGCTTGTTAAATGTTACACTGACATTTCACTCACCAGTTACACCCATAATAAAACTGTCAAGGCCAGTAACAAGAGGGCATCTGATCCTATCCAAACACAATACTGTTCTCACAAAATAATGATCCTATGGAATGGCGAAAACACTTGAAATTCCACAAGGTCGTCGTTCATAAAGGATCACTTAAACAGCCATCAAATCACTCGTGAACTAGAAGAATACTATGAAGGTTTAACAAAATATTCTATTTTAAAGAGGCTCTAAAATTCCTATAACTATGGAAGTCCTTTAGACGCTCTCCACTTTGACTGTTTTCGAAAATTCCTGAATCATAAATTGTATACTGGAATCCAGTAGTTCCACATTGAAGAATAATCACAACACTGCACTTAGTTCATAAATGTCTTAGTTCATAAATGTCCACGATCTCTTATCAGTTCCTGGGTATATTTGCAGAAATACCTCCATTCACATTCTTACACAAGAAAACACATATAAATTATATCTTATCCATAAATCACCATAATATAATACACCAATAGGAAGAGATTTCAGTGACGCTGTCTAGTCTATATTCAGTCCAACGCATAAAGTTCAAAACAACACCGTCTGTCACTAAGACGAATCTCTCAAGGTGTTGACAAACGAATGAATAACAAGAACCGTTTTTCGCATTCCTAGCGGGTCTACTAATGCCCCCTTTCTTAAATTTTTTTATTGCCTCTTTTAAGCGGCGTAAGTTTTGTTTTTGACAAAACAATGTCAATCTCACCAGGGGGTAAAAATCTGGCTATCAAATTCCAAAGCTCTTCGCGTACTTGCCAGCGATAATTCCTGTGTTATCAGCGCTTGACTAGTTTGGCCGTGACTGGCAAATTGAGGCCAGCTTACAGTTCACTACAATTGACGATAATGACTCGACTTGTCTACCTTCAAGTTATGAAAGAAACCACGTTGCTTTGAACATCTGTCACGCCACAAATATCGCAATATCTTTCTCTTATCAGATCAAACTTGATGAAATATGGGACACACCACATTCTTCAGAGATTATCTGTATCGGATATTACAGATACTGCATTTTCTACGTTTCTATATCGGCTTACAATGACGAATGCCAAAGACTGTGCTCTGTTATCGGTATCGATCATCGGACAGTGTATCATAAAATAGTCTTGTTATTATCGCTACATTTTACACTATGTGGCCCCACCCTAAGTGGGTGTGTTTCTGAGAGATGGGAAGGAGAGAGAGTATGAGAGTGAGAGAAAGAGTGGAGCGAGAGAGAAAAGACGGTGACAGAAGGGGAGAAGAGAGGGAGGGAGGGAGAGAATGAGGAAGAGAGGGAGAGGAGACAAACAAGAGGATACGTGGCAGTAGGGCAGACAAGGAGAGGCTGGACCCTTCCCCTTACAAAAAAGTATCTTTTTGCTGCGCCGGTGATGTGTGTGTGTGTTGTGGGTGTGTGTGTGTGCGCGCGAGAGAGAGATAGAGACAGAAAGAGAGAGACAGAAAGAGAGCCAGATCTGAGAAAGAGAAGAATGCGAGAGACAAGAGAAACAAGATGAAAGACCACCAGGTAATTTATATTTCAGAACAAAAGACGCAGCCAACCGAACAACAAACACCTCAGGTCCCAAATCCAAACACCAGCTCCAATGACAGTCCAAATACAGACCTGAATAGATGACAATCTCAGCTACCCCGAGGGTGACACTTAACTAAATTCCTTAGAAGTCGTGTTATAGGTGTCAGATGTCCCCAAAATACCACCCACAATAGTCATTATTTATACAATCATGTTATTCATTTAAATTATTCAGTAGCTGATTAAAGATCTCGCCGATACAAAGGGGATTTGGGTTTATTTATATAAGGTCCCCTAGGGTAAGGTGGCCCTACTGGGAGTAATGCAAAGGGGAATGACTCTTTAGCTGGTGTAAAGTGGGCAATTTTCTGAGCGCTGGGTTGGTTTTTCTGCATGATTTGATCGATCTCGAGTAAGTGAATGAGTGAGTGAGTGAGTGAGTGAGTGAGTGAGTGAGTGATTCATTTATATGACTCAACTGTCCATCAGTGTCTAACTCTTCCCCCCCTCTCCCCCCAGTTACAAAACGACCAGAAATCTGACTTGCTTCTCTGGTATAACTGATGATCTCTGCCAACTGAAGTATTTGTTGACACTCTCTCCTCACCCCCTCCTCCCCCCCTAGAAAAAAAAATCCCTCATTCCTGCTAGCACAGTCATGTTTCTTTGGTTTTAAGCATAAAGCGGATGGTCACATTGGTTCAGCTGATTTATGTGTCTACCTACCACTCCCTTAACTCTAAAAAAATTGTCCGTCAAACCGACATGGGACTGGGATTCTTACTCAAATTATGAATCAATATATTATATATGTACTTGACTTCCACTTCTCCCACCCCGAATGCCCCCCCCCNTGCCCCCCCCCCCCTAAAAAAAAGTACTTCACCACTGATTCTGGCTTAAGATCACTCATCATTCACGCCACGATGAAATCTCGTAACTGTATTGAAATGATGGACACAGTTACGAGATTTGATTATGCACCAGACGACCGAGTTGAAAAGGCTCGAAGTGGAAGTATTTCACTCTATACCTCGCCATGGGTAAACAGGATAATGTCATGCTTGGAAAATCTCAACGCACTGAGACCAGCCTAACCCACTCTCGCGACAGATTCTGGAATTCCTTAATGCTTATTTAACAAGTGAACACACAACCACCTTGGCGGAGGTATTGGAGAGCTTTTCTTTATTAGTTCGGATCTTTTACAGACCGCTGTGGCAGAGGAGGCATGCGCCTCCAGCATTCTCTGGTGTTAGAATTATGTTGCATAATATAATGATCTCATTGTATTAATTCACATGTTGTTCTAATATGTAACATGCAATATGATCGTAACATAAGGGGATGCCTGTCTCTGCCATCAGAGTCCGTAAAGATCAGATACTGTAATAAAAGCTCTCTAATAATGCAAGAAAGTTTCTCTCTAAACACGCAGGAACAATGTTTAAACCGCCCAAGCAGTTAGGACATAACTTCCAAGATATGACAAAAACGAAGAGGGGGNGGGGGGGGGGGGGACATCATATCAAGAGCTATATAATTCAAGTATCTCAGGTAAACAGTTCATAATTTTAAGCACATGATATGTTGACGTTTTATCGACAAACTCTAATACAATCAGAAAATATGAACACAAAATTAGAGCACTATAAATATACGACGTTTCCAAGTGAAGCTAAAGGTCATCATGTCCTAATAATTTGGTGTGTAGTTTTTGGGTTTTTTCCGTTTTTTAAAAATTCTCTTCAGGTTTCAATTTCTTCACAACAACCTCGAAGAAAACAATGTCTTTGTCATAATCATCGCGTGATAGAGATAACAATTATAAAGACATACGACCTAAATTCTTGAGCAGGGTCAACCGTCGCAGCTCTCCTCTCAGCTATCAGTCATTGGATAGTCAGGGCTGATTAAATTCCAAACGTTTTTACCATTGAGTCGGTCGGTCGGCGGCCGGCCTGTGACAGGGAGTGTTTTTGTGTCTTCCGTTGAATTTCAGGGCTCAGAACGCCATACACTGGGCTCGGTTACGGCTTGGAATGCGCGCTCGTATTAGCGAGTCAATAGGCCTGGAATGCACATTAAATAGTTTGTTTTGAAACCCACTCCGCGAAACAGCCGGTCATAGGCCGGCGACAGTCGGCTTGTCTTTCATCGCACGTGTGTGTGTGTCTGGAGGGT
>JAWQUT010000144.1:1543756-1558759 GCA_033807755.1 Ellobium chinense | reverse complement strand
GTATATATGTGTGTGTGTGTGTGTGTGTGTGTGTGTGTGTGTGTGTGTGTGTGTGTGTGTGTGTGTGTGTGTGTGTGTGTGTGTGTGTGTGTGTGTGAGAGAGAGAGAGAGAGAGAAAAGAAAGACTTCCTATTCGTGTGCTGAAAGCGGTGAGCATATTTGTGTGTGTGTGAGAGAGAGAGAGAGAAAGAGAGAGAGTGAGAAAGAGAGAGAGTGAGAGACAGAGAGGGAGAGAGAGAGAAAATGAGAGATTCTTCCTTTATGTGTGCGGAATGCCGATACGCATATTTGTCTGTATATGTGAATGATCTTGATATGCGCACTTGGTATTATAGCCATTCTGTTTACGTTGACGAAGTTACATTATACGCACTGACATGATTTCTTAACTCATGCGTGTAAATAGGTGTTAAAAATAGCTTGATTATGACGGCCCTTTGAAGTCTCAAAACGCTTACGTAAGTAAAACTACATAAATGCGCACTGACCTACATTAAACGGGCCTGACATGGCTATAGTCTAACAGAGTAAAAACATGTCATTGCGACAGGGCTTTTGTTCGCACTAGAGGGGTCACTCATTTCGCTTCCCGTGAACCTCTTGCCGATCTGGCATGTGCATAGAGAATTTGAAATCTGTTGTTCTGCATTTCTTCATCACGATCGGTATCAGGCTATAAGAAAGCCAAAATAAGTGACCCCCTAGCGCATTCACAGGCTGATGACAATGACAGTCCTAGTGCACTACCTGTCTTTACTCTTCATGTCAAATATAATGAACTCACTGTGTGATAGCCCTCTCGACTCAGATGACCGTAAAACTCCGAATTCCCAATCCGAAAAAGCACATAATAGGTGATCTTATTGAGTTTGAATCTGTGCAGTGCACGCCGCACTAAGTTCAAAGAATGCCCACAGTATTACATGCAGAGATAGACGAATGTCGTCCAAAATGACGAATCTAGAACTGGTACTAGCCAGCCACACAAGATAACCCCATAGTGTACATACATGAAAGAAAAACCTTTCACTCAGGCAGGCGACCACATTCCTTAAATATCACTCTTCCCTTTTCCCCCCTTCCTTCCCCCCACCACCAAGATGTCTGATCACAGCAACAGAACCTTCATTCAATCAAGGACTTTGAATTCAAGGGGACCAGGCAGGGCACGATTTCCAAGTTTTGATGAGATACTAAATTTAAATATGAAGTGGCAGGCGGGGTTATGGCGCAGGGCCAAGAGTCAAAAGGACAAGAGTTCGAGTCTTTTATGGTCTTGCGTTGCGCTAATCTAAATGGGAGAACATCTGGCAATCCACACCGCCTGCAAAAATGAGTACTTATCTATAGGCAGAGAAAGCAACTGTGCGATGACTAGCTTCCAACGCCTTTAAAAATGGCACCAGCAGTATAAGCTTTGATTCCCCAGGGAGCTGATAAAGTTATTGAGAGACTTGACCTGCAAGGGTGGCAATAATAATGTGAAGCCGTGTGACAGGGCACTAGACTGCGTAAGCAAAATACTCATACCCCATATTATTTATGATGACTGCCAGTAAGTCTGAATTTCGCAGGTTCCCCATGTCGCGATGGCACCCTTCCTCCTCCTCCTCCTCCCCCCCCCCCCCCCNTCCCCCCCACCCCACTCCTCCGTCTTTGTCTTCCAGGTGACATGAAAGACAAACAATTGTAACAACCTTGCTGGTGGTCGGACAATTAATGAAATCAGATCCGGCTCTTCTTACGAGTAATTAACAAAACAAATGCCGCACCACATGTGTGCGGAATTCTTTATACTGTGTAATAAAGTACTTTAAATCCCACACGACCCAAGCGCACTGGATAGGTTCAGTAGGGACGGAAAAAAAGGCAAGATCCTCTTTGTGAGCAAGACTGAGCTACAATTCAAGTTCACACCACAGATATAACGGATCAATTCCTTTTTTTTTTATTTGTATTTCAGCTGTGGCCCGCATCTCTCTCCCTCTCTCTCCCCCTCCTCCTCCTCTACCATCTTACTTTACCATTAAATGTGTTAGTCAGTGACATGGCACATTTTAAGGAGCTTTACAAGATGAAAGAAATGTCATCAAGGGTCATTTCAATGAACAGAAAGAGCGGGTGGGGGAAGGTGGATTTCACCACTGTAAACATTAAAATGACGTCAGGCATTCATTTTAGAAACTGAAATGTTCTTTGTGACGGAAAACACAAAACTGACGATCTTCAAACTTCTTTGGGATATCCTACCCAGTGCTAATAAAGACATACAATGGAAAGGAAGAAGATTCTATTCCATGCAATAGAGGAAATGATTGAATGACTTAAGGGAGGGAGGGGGTGTGAGTGAGTGAGTGAGTGAGTGAGTGAGTGAGTGAGTGAGTGAGTGAGTGAGTGAGTGAGTGAGTGTGAGTGAGGTATGTCGGTGGGTGCGTGAATGAGTAAGTAGTTGAGTAAAACAGTGCGTACGTGAGTGAGTGAATGACTGTATCCGTTAGCCTGTGAACAAGCGAATTTGTAAGTGTGCACGTTAGTTTAAAACAATAAGTAAAAGGGAGAAGGGGGTGGGGCGAGAAAAATCAATGGAATGCCATGGAGAAATACGGCAAACCCCTATCATAACTGTAAAAAGTATCATAAATCTAGCCTAGCTCTGAACGCAGAGACTGGAAAGAACCAGCCGGTCGACAAAAAAAAACAAACCACACGATGATTCATGAGAATATATAGAGACATCACGATCGAGATAAACGTGACAAGACTGACAACGACCCATGCAGTTTTCACGGCAACAGAACGTGTTATTCCATATCACACAGACACACAGTCATCGGGCAAATATCCGTAAACAAACCATGCAAAATTACGATGCGGAACATGCGCGCATATACAGATCTACATAGAACATCTGAAATGAGAAACAAAAAAAAGAGAAAATGCCCTGAATAGGTGCGCAAACATAGATCTACATAAAACATCTGCAAGGAAAAAAAAAAGAAAGATAAAATGTCCTGAGCAACACCAAAAAAGGTGCGTAACATGAATGAAATGACCCATAAAGTTGGATCGGCATTCCGATGAGGGAAATACAAATTATAATGCGGGTCATTCCATATTCAATGACACTAAACAGAAGCCATGATTTCTCAGCTGTTATTNNGGGAGGGGAGAGAGAGACGGGGAAGGAGATGGAAAGAAGATGAGTAAAAAACTGTAGATGAAAGCCGAAATACAAAATACGGTAAATCCCCATCCCTGACATTCCTCTTCTGGGTAGCATATCATGTTTGGGTTGTTGGAAGTGTCCAAATACGGAACTCGCTCTAGCGGACTAGAAAAACTGCCACATAATCAATCTATCGATATATATACAAAATATACATTGGTACAGTCATAACTTTGGTTGTATATTTTTGGTAAGACGTGTTCATTTAAATCAGGGGCAGGATTTCCATATGTGTAAACTCCTACAACTTTGGTCAGTACCTTAATTCCGAATAACGTACTGATACAACCTTAATCCTACCCCTACCCCCCTAACCCTAACACTAATGCCCATTGAGACAGGAGCATCAGTCGAAGCGAGCGTAACTCCGTCTCGCCAGTTACCTCTCGCCAGTTACCACATATGGAAATCCTCCCAAATTAGGTTCTACTAAGACCCACTGGACTGCACTTACCATCCAATTGCTCCACTACCATCATTCTAGACTCGAGAGGATCACAAGATGTGATGACGTAATACTGCGCTCAACGTCATGAAAACCAAAGCAGTTAGTTCTCTTTGATGGCGGATTTAGTCTGGCACGAGATTTGATTCCTAGTAGAGTGAACTAAACACGACACAATCTATTCTGCTGGCTCTCTGATTGCTCCTATAATGACCCCCACGTCGGTTGTATCCAGGAAGTATCCAAAACTGAAATGGCAGAAACTATAATCCAAAATCCAGGAAGGAATGGATACTCGATACAAGATAGTTACCGGAGTTTCACTTTCTTCTGGTCCAGAACTGACCTGCTCAAGTCAATGAAAATCTCAGAGAGGGTTTCAAGTCTCAAGAGTTCTTAGATAACCAAGTCACGTCAATAACCTACGCGGAGCGGACCAAATTGCGACACTTTCTTTCTCTGACGCAGGCCATTCGTGGTTCCCACTAATCATAAGAAAAATATTTGTCCTTTGTATGGAATTCTAGTCACAACAATCCCCAGCTTTGGGCTCTCGACGCGGAGGGAAATACGAAGTCCATTCAGGAGGAAGACAATGTATTACATTACTGCTTCTGAAGCCGAAGGGCAGAGTCGTTGCCACCCTGCCAGAGAAGAAGACACAATCCTATCTGAGATCTGCACTCTCTCCAGACGGATCTTGTCTCGGAGTGGAGATGAATCTAGGTCACCGTCATGCCAGTGCACTGCTCATGGGAGAAGGGCTGGCTGAGAAAAGGCCCCGTGAACAGTAGCTCAAAGTCACAGTATGGAGTCGCCGCATTGTCCTCTCTTTCTAGCTCCCGTTAAAAAACACGCAGGCGACGCTTCCCTGCGACATTCCGCAAACACGCATGAATCCACGAGGGTCGCCAACGGCGGACTTAAGCCGCTAGATGTCTGAGTAAGGGTGCCTTCACATGAGAGCGCCATCACACGTGACCTCTCAGCAGTTCACTATCTTAATAAGGTCACGTGGCCCGAGACTTATTGCCCATAAAAAGACTTCCAGAGATATTCGCCCGTCTACGGCTATAGTTATTGGCGTTAGCTCCATTGCGACATGAATTAAGAGAGGTAATTCATTGAACGCTACTAGTCCCATGTTTTTTGTTTTTTTTTTACATACGCATTATGGAGATGGGGCACAAAGAGTTCATCACTCAGTCATCGCCCATGAGTGGCTCTGGAAATAAGATTGTTTAGAAGTCACAGTCATGGTTGGCTGCGTGGGTCAGAGCAGCACGCTGATTGGTTGAAGGCAGTGACACTGGTTGGAAAACAATGAAGTATCCAGTCAGTCAGTGAGTGGCTGGTGGTCATGCATGAACTTGATAAACAACCCTTGAGGTTGTGAGAATTCGACGTTAAAAAAAAAAGCGTTTATAACAACGCCACCGTCTTTGTCGCGCATGGCCATTTGGTCTAAGATACCGACAGTACACAAGCCTAGCAAATACAGCCATGTAATTGCAAATTGCTCAATGTGCAATGTATTTTGGCTAATCATTGGTGGAAGAAGGTGCCCACTTCGGAATGCTTTTAAAACAAGACCAATGATCAAAATATTCTCTCAAATACTGATGAATGTTTCTGACTACAAATACCTCTGTCACTGTCACTGGTGTTCTTTGAAGCAACACAACACGATTACTCCAACTAGTCTAGATTGTTTTCATATCAATCCACAAAATCAACAACAATCATTCCCGTTTTCAATTTTTCCATTGTCAGGGAAACATGACTGGCTGGTATGATCAATTACATTCCCTTTTCTTGACTGATGCATCTTTTATCTTTAGAAGCAAGATCTGATGACGCAATGACACTCTTGTCCACATTTACATCTTAATGAAACCGGAAGTTGAAACCTTTGTTGCAAATGACTCATTAATAAAACCGATCTACACATTACCAAATTCTAGAAGTTACTGAGACGCCTGATCTCCCAAACTCCTCATAAACATTACTGAAAGAGTTGAGAAACAGTTAAGAACTCTCATGTGAAGGTGTCCTGAACTGACGGTGTGGGGACACATTCTTTTCCGCTAAAGCTAGCCGACGACAAGAAAGGACATTAACCATGAATGAATGAATCCGCGTCGCGCCCCCGGGGGTAGGACCCTGCATAGCTTGCATTGCTAACCCGCTATTATATTATAGAGGGGAAAACATGCCAGGCGCGCCCTGCTGCAGGACAAGCCGCGAGTCGGGAAGGATAGACAAAGAGTATTTCACTCAAACTTCAAAGTACGGGGCTGATGAAACATTGCATGAAATTCTCTGAACTTCCTGAGGCGTCACGTAAATTTTAAGTCTGTCATTTAATAGTAACATATCTACTTAGTGCAGAAAGACAAAATTATGCAGAGAGAGAGAAAGAGAGAGATTGAGAGAGAGAGAGAGAGAAAGAGAGAGAGAGATAAAGAGAGAGAGAGAGAGAAAGGGAATGCCCAAGGCAATTAATTACCAAAGAAAAGAAACAAATATGAGTAAAAGTCATTTTCAGTTGTGCAGTTTCTTGGGCTGATGTCCAGTATTCATCTCTGGAAGACAACATTCTCTGACTTCAGGGACATCTCTGAAGAGTGACATTCCTGAATATTTGTGATATCATTAAACGAATTTATTAAAGATATAAGCAATGTTGCGTGTATAAAGACACTTTCGGGATTGACAAATAAAGTAAAAACTTTCACAAAAAGCCAAGTAAACGGACTTCCCAAGGTCAAGGGCAACAGAATAAGCGAAAGACATCAGCATTTCATCAGCGGTATTCTACGAAAATGAGATCTGAAGAAAACTGCATTTGCATGGAACCACTCTTTCAGATGAATAAAAATACGTTACTATCCATGTAGAAAATTGGTTTCATTGTATAAAAAAAAATGAGTAAAATAACAATAACAAACAACAGAAAGCACAACAGAACACAGCCTCTTAGGACAATGCAAGATAAGATAGGATAAGATAAGATAAGATAAACTTTATTTATCCTTTCACAGGAAATTTGTCTCGAACAAGTGCACATCAAAATCACGCTATACATAGGCAAGAGCACACAGATATAGATACACACACAAGTAAATTAATATAGACACACACAGATGCACACACATGCACGCATACATACGCGCGCGCACCAGCACTCTCTCTCTCTCTCTCTCACACACACACACAACACTCACACACACTGTTCACAGACTGCTAGACCTGAGCCTTCCTGATGCCAAAGGCACGAATGACCTACGATATCTTTCAGTTCTTGCTGGTGGTTGTAAAATTCTTTTACTTCTTTCAGATCTCATCCAGGATGCATCTGAATCCAAACCATTGCATCGTAATGTTTAGAGCGACAACCACAAGTCCGTTTTCAGCTCAAGTACAAATACCAATAAGATGATCGGAAGCGGCTTAAAATTCTGAACGCGATAACAATGAAATCTGCATTTGATTTAGATGTGTAGAATACGTGTGTACGTCATAGGGACGATCAAAAACATTTTAAAAAGACGTTTGTGAAAGAAGTACAGGAAGTGTTGCGTCACGCGTTGGGCGTCACCGAGGGGAGTGTTGTGTTCACAGGTGGAGGGGCAAGAGGGGTCACTGAACGGTGGGAGTTGCTTTCCTCTCCTCTCTCCACCCCCACCCCACCCCACCCCTTTCCCGCCCAGTTCTTATCCTATCTATCACAAAAAAAATAGACCCATCAGAGCGAGAGAGAGAGAGAGAGAGAAGGGGAAGAAAGGGGAGGGAGGGAGGAAGAGAGAGAGAGAGGGAGAGAGAAGGGGAAGAAAGGAGAGGGAGGGGGAGAAAGGAAGGAGGGAAGAGAGAGAGGGAAGAGAGAGAGAGAAAGGGAGGGAGGGAAGGAGAGAGAGAGAGAGGCAAGGAGGGAGAGAGAGAGAGAGAGATGGGAGGGGGAGAAGGGGAAGAAAGGGGAGGGAGGAAGAGAAAGAGAGAGAGTGAGAGAGAGAGAAAGTGAGAGAGAGAGTGAGAGAGAGAGAGTGAGAGAGAGAGTGAGAGAGAGTGAGAGAGAGAGTGAGAGAGAGAGAGAGAGTGAGAGTGCCCAAAACAATGTAAAAGTCCTCAGTTGTTCACTATTAGCGTGCAATAATTCTCATTCCCATCCTCTTTCTTGCATCTCATTTCACACCGTGTCTCTTCATTGTTCTATTTTTGTTGTTACAATGCCTCAATTTCACTTCTCTTTTCCTGGTTGTATTATATCTAGAACTTACAGTAGTATCCATGGAGTGTTTCACGTGTAACGTTAATCATTTTCTTTAATTCTTTACAGCCCGTCCAAAATTTTGTTTAAAAAAAAAATATCTAGGGTGAATTAGGCCAGCCCATGTTCACTCTGTATTTACTTCACAGCTTTAGTTTCCGGCCACATCGCTTGTTTACCATGTAACTATAAGCGGTACTCGGCTATTTACACTTTCCAGCCTCCCTCTCAGACCACTGCACATACGGGATTGTTTGTTCTGTCTGGCTGATTGGGAAAGATCAATTAGATAATAGTTTAATTTAAAAGACAGACCCAACAATGAGGGATAAAGCAGACAGACGCCGTATGTTTTCTTCAACACCAAGGCTAGTAGGCTACTGACACAACCATACACTAGGAGAACCAATGTGTTCTCCAGACCGGGCAGCACCATCCCGCGGCTCGCAACTAAAATTTCACCTCCCTCCCTCCCCCTTTTTTTAAAAATATGTTGAATGCGCGCCAATCTCCCCATCTTTCCTGCACTTCACAGTCTGCATTACTTGAGAAAAACTTAAAATTCTTCTAAAATTTTACAAATACTCCCCCCCCCCNCCCTTTCCTTTCCCCTCCAAACCCCCAATTTTCGCCAATGAGAGAATGCCTCCCCACACTCGTATTACTATGACCGGTAGAAAATACTGAGTAGGATCTCATGAGCCTAATCCTCATGTAGTCGAAAGCCTTGCTTAGTCTTTCTTGTAATTAAAGTTCTGGTATAGAGATGATTTTCAACAGCATTTCGCCGCTTGGAATATAATATATTATACTGTACATACATGATAAACGCGTAAATCCAAAGTATACAGGAAAACTAAAAAAACGTTTCATTTGTGTAAACGTGTACTTAGTAAAGCAATTCTTTGGAAATTAGCTTTACAAATCTTTTGAAAATAAGTTTTATAAATCTTTGGAAATAAGCTTTATAAATCTTTGGAAATAAGTTTTATAAATCTTTGGAAATAAGTTTACAAATCTTGGAAATAAGTTTTACAAATCTTTGGAAATAAGTTTACAAATCTTTTGGAAATAAGTTTTACAAATCTTTGGAAATAAGTTTTACAATTCTTTTGAAAATAAGTTTACAAATCTCTTGGAAATAAGCTTTACAAATCTTTGGAAATAAGCTTTACAAATCTTTGGAAATAAGTTTTACAAATCTTTGGAAATAAGTTTTACACATCTTTGGAAATAAGTTTTACACATCTTTGGAAATAAGTTTACAAATCTTTGGAAATAAGTTTTACACATCTTTGGAAATACGTTTTACGGAAAAAAAGGCAGTGTAACGTTGTACAGAGTTCAGGTCACTGACTTGAAAATTTACTGAGCGAAAAAAAAAAAATTAGTTTTATGGGTTTTTGTCATATTGCTCGAAGCTAAAGTCCGACATTGGCTCATTTGAGAACTTGCGCATTAACGATGAAATCTTTTACCATCGTAAGAATTACTTTATCTTCCTGAAGCTGGCCTCGGAGGTGTGCAATAAGGAAATGTAATTGTTTAAAACAAAGTAAAACGGCAATTAACATTGTCATAAATTATCCTGCATTACAATGTAAAGTCTGAGAGCTCTAGATGGATGGCAACTATGAATAAACCCCAAAAATGTCCCTGCAGCATTAAAAAAAAATATATGTAATGAATGGGTTGGCCATTCTGTGAATCATACATTACGACATCTATGTTTTTAGGGAGGTTGGNGGGGGGGGGGGGATAAAGGGAGAGAGAGATTAGATATACAGAGGTTTACTTGGCATGTCTTCGTCTATGCTTTAGCAACAACAACAAAAAGAAAAACATGGGAGAAGGGGAGGGGGGAGGGTGCTTATTTATACTTTAATTACCAGCCTGGGCACATTTTGCTCTGTTCTAAATACTACTTCAAAGGACCCAACTCTGTCAACATCAGCATAAACATCATAAAAACAGTAGTTGTTTCTTTCTTTGTTTTCATTATTTTGATACTTAAAACGTATAGCGGGAAATGCGGCCAAACTCGGTGCGGGCGAGCCAGTGCACAAAGTGTTGAATATGAGAGAAGAAGAACATAAACTGTCAGGGTATTCCGAATGGAGACAGTAACTTAAGGAATGTAGAGAGGACAGTGCTAAAGCAGTACCAGACAGCCACCTGGGGTCTTTTCTTTCGGCAGGTCCAAGCATAGATTATAATATGTATTATTATATATATACTGACCAGAAGCTACTGACATTGAAAGGTATCGATAAGAAAACACTTGGCCAAATAGGTACATTACAAGCAGTAACCAATACCCGCCCAGAATGCTTGACGGTGGGGAAAGATCATAAGGAACAGTTGCAAATCTCCTGCCTCCCCCTCCCCCACCTACATACATATCCGTTTGTGTTCACTTACTGGGTGGGGTATTCCACCTATCAGATCATATACAGGGTCTGGTATCAATTTGTTCACAATTTGGATGGTTTTAATGAGAGTATGCAAATTCACATACAAGATAAATAATTATGATTCCTTGCTAATAGTAACAGGGTAACTAAAATCATCACACAACTTACTGTCGCATGATGTAATTTTCACTTTGGCTGTCACCTAAAGAGAATAAGTCCAAACAAATTAATGAACTGCTAATGAATTTTCCTTTTTCCTTAAGAGACAGCCAATTCTTTCAACCAACTCTATGTATTTTCCAGATCTGGAGATGCCAGTGGCAATTTTCAATGATTTTCCAATATTATCCAAGTCTGTGGCAACCCCATGAACATATGGAAAGCAGTGGAGACCTATGACATACCAAGCAAGTCAAAATGTCTTAACAGCAGCCTTCACTTCATCAAAGATGTCATAAAAAAACACCAAAAACCGCAACACAATATCTAGCATTTTTCAGTATATTAAAAGTCAGTGGATAACTGCGAATCCATTCACATACAACCTCTTTGTTGTCTTGGAGTGAAATGTTGCGATTAAGAAGAGTTGCTGTACCTGTTGCTTTGTTTTCAAGCATCTGATAAAAATCAGATTAAAGCTGACTTCGCCCAATCCTAATTTGCTTAAAAGAAACCCATAATATGTCACTTTAATCAATCACGTTCATTTCCAGACAACTTTTGATAGGTGAATGCTGTATTTCTAAATATCAACATCACTGGATAATCACAGCTTGGTACAATCTCAACTACTTCCTTGCGTCTAAGGAGTTGCAAATTAAAGGTAAGCAGAGTACACTGGACATGACCGGATTCCTGAGGACATCCTCGTCTTGCAATGTGCCTTCTTCTGTCAATCTCATTTCTCAGGCAATACTATAAAGACTTGCAAAATCCACCGATAAAGAGATTCTTTTTTAACAAAGTAAACTCAACCTGTATATTATGGAGATCATCTGTCCAAGGCAACCACTTTAAAGATGGTCTCTATTTAGATCTACTGTGCTGGCTGTGAGAGGCTACAGTTGGAAAGTACTGGCTGACACAGACTGCAATCAACCACTGACCTACTTGTCTGATCACCAGACCTGGATGCCAACGTAATGGTAAGTTCACATAAACTGGTCCCAGCCTATCATGACAGATAACAGGCTGGAATTTCCTGTGTCTGTATCTGTAAACCTGTGCCAAAAGGTCACTGACTTGGTCCTAACACCACCAGTGTCATACAGATGGGGACTAGACGTCCATTTCCAATCCAAGAAAATATGTCGATGAAAATTTAAAGATCCAAAAAAGAAAATGTGCCATGAAAAGCGGGACTCAGTTAGAACTTAACAGAATCTTCCTCAATGGTAGTTTACTGACTAAAATGTGCTGATTTGCCACAACCATGTGATATCTGATTTCACATGACCAGTGATATAATTTTTAAAAGAAAACTGATGACAAGCTATTTCATCTGTATAAAGAGCTAACACTTACTCATTACCGTTCACCTCCAGACATTGTAATGGCTTTGCCCTCGGTGAAAACAATGCTTTCAGTGCTAGGTGACAGAAGTTAAATATCAGCTGTTTCTCACATGATGCTACCCCACTCTCTGCCACAGTACATTTTTGGCTATTGCTGCATAAATAATTGAACCTTACCAGCTCAAATTTCAGGTATCCGGCTCAGAAATTTCCCTTAAGGGGGTATTCGAGGTCATGGGATAAATCCAATACACAGACAAAAGACAACAGAAAGAGCAAACGGTTGGAACATATGAGGTTTAAGGTGTGAAGTTCTTTTGATATTAATTCTAGTTTTGTATTGACACCTAGTTGATGGTACTTAACTTAAAGTTAAACAACAAAACCATCTTAAGAAATGGAGTAAAGTGTGAGTTATTTTTAACCACCCTAATGATTGGGATTGCTATGGCTGAAAAGCTGACTGACAAGGCAATCACCATCTGCACTGACAACTTAGTACTTGCTATATCCCAACAACAATGCAACAGAGAGAACAATATGTGTAAGACATGCACACACAGAAGTGCACCACAAATGGAAACCATGGAACCTATTAAAAAGTTGACCATAGCCAGCTATCAGAATCAAACAAAGTGATCATGAAAGAATAGCAGAAAAACATGACAATACATAGACTACAACATATTGCATGCACCAGTGATCAACAACTTCTTCAAGATGAATTTCATATATTGTTGGGTTATAAACACAATCTCGCACACTGTTTGATATGAAAATCATTGCAAGTAAGAGAGTTTTCAGACTGACTAAAGACTTTGATCCACTCTACTTTCACTGGCAACCCTCTGAAGCCTCTGTCACTGCCACATTAATCAGCTTCAAATTTGAAAATTATCTAGGAACAGGACCAGTTTGGTAGCTACTCTATGACTGATAAAAGAGTAACAACAAGTTTTTCTCAAGACGTAGGCCAAATTTGATTCATTAGTATGTGATTTTTTCCACTCTAACCTCATGAAACAGATCAAAATTTTAAAAAAGGAAGCATTCCAAAGCCTGATGTCACACTGCTTTTGATTATGTAACATTTTATTTATACCAATATTAATATTAATAATTATACTTAACCTTCTGCAACAATTTAAAGAATATTTGTCCTCACTGTAAGTTTTGTCATCATTAGTAATTGAATTGATAGCATTTATATAGACTATGTTGATGCCAGAAATTATGGTCACATAGCACTGAATAGTTGCTAGACCTGAAGGTCTTAACTGCTTTTAAGACAAGCTTGGGGGACTTTGCAGGTGCCCTCAAAAAAAAAGATACAATTTTAATCAAACTTTTTTGAGAAAGCCTTCCAATGGGTGCTTTTCATTTCTGTAAGTCAGTTCACAGTAAGCTATTTTTAGAGGGGATACATTTTAGGATTCAAAACAGAAGTCTTCCATCTCCATTTCTACCTCCTCAACCCAAGAAAAAAATTTCTGAGGAAAATCGTGTCTCACAAAACAAAGAAAACAACGACACCTCTGCCTTTCTCGAGAAACCAAGGGTAAGTAACTCTCGAAATATTTCAAGCCGTTGGTTTTTATTGATTATCGCCACTTCCTTGATATGCCTATGGTTTTGTATTCATTGCATCTCTTTATTGGACGATACTCTTATTTCTTTCTTCACAGGTATTCCTGCTGATTAAAAAAACATTCAGATGTGTCATTTTCGAGATAACATACGACTTGTAACCCCTACACTTCTAGATAGATCTACTCATTGCACTGACTTGGTGATGAGTAATACGAAACGGATCGAACGAGACAACTTCCGACAAATCGGCGTCGAGACAGAGTTGAGGTTGTAGTTGATGACTCTACGAGTGGCAAAACTCTTTTATGCACTAAAATGCAAGCACAAAATGTCATCTACACTCACCTCAGAAATACAGAAAGAGATTCGAACGGGTATCACTTGAGAGCACATCAGATTTCTCCACTGGGCAACACTTGAAACGCAGTTGGCGAATGGGAAGATTACAAAAATGGCCGCGTTGAAATGCCAAGAATTTCCCTACGCATGATGACGTCATTAAGGTGAATTCCAGTGACCTCGGTTAAGTTCGGAGACGCACTCGGCAATTGTCGGAGGTTGTTAAGAGTCGGCATTGATAGCGTTTTTCGTCCAGTGCGAATGAAGTAGTTTGTATTATTTAATCTCAAATGACTTTCCAATTCATGAATAACAATTCAACAAAGTAAAACATTTAACACATACAAAACAAGAAGATATCGAGCGGCCATTTCTGGCTCAACTATTATATACTTTTGGGTCCCACGAGGGGTCGACTGGCTCCATAGCTCAGTTGGTTAGAGCGCCTGTCTAGTAAACAGGAGGTCGAGGGTTCGAATCCCTCTGGAGCCTCGGTTTAATTTTGGTTTTTTTTTTTCCCTCTCCTTTCAGCCTGCTGATGTCAGTTAGTTACAGTTTCGATCATACTAGGCCAAATTTCGGTGTGGCAGTGAGAAAACGGCAGGTTTCATCCAATTTTTTTGAAAATTTAAATAGGAAAAACTCTTATCTCATTGCTGTCAAACAACCGTTTTAAAAGTTCATTTCTCTCCTATCGGACAATGATTACTCAGATTGTAGTTGTCTTTCTTATCTTTGCGAAATCATGTTCTGGAAGTCTCTTAATTATATGATCTGCAAGGGCGTAGATAAAGGTGGGGCTTGATGATCATTCATCCGTCTCCACAGAGCTATTGCCTGCTTTCTTGCGTCGTAATTCTTAATTTCTTCCAACAAAAAAAAGTTCTTTTGTTGGTTTCCCCACCAAAATTACTTTTATGCATACTGGTGATCTTCATGTTGACACTCCTCTCCCAACAAAATATTTTTTTTTCGAAATTGTGAATACACATGATGAGGTATCAAAACTTAGACAATAATTTTCTTGAAGCAAAGAGCTATAATATATAAATTCAAATAGTACCGTCAGTTTTCTAAAAGAGAAAAGTTTTGGCAAAGATAAACCATTTTGTCAGATGACGTTAGAACTGCTGTGTGAGGGCTGGTTCAGGCAGTTTCATGTTCTGTGCCCCCTCTTATGGAGCCACTCACCCCCCCCCCTCCCTCCT
>JAWQUT010000144.1:1506484-1527168 GCA_033807755.1 Ellobium chinense | reverse complement strand
TAGTGTAGTGTAGTGTAGTGTAGTGTAGTGTAGTGTAGTGTAGTGTAGTGTAGTGTGGTGTAATGTAGTGTAGTGTAGTGTAGTGTAGTGTAGTGTAGTGTGGTGTAGTGGTAGGAGCATTAGTAACAATATTAGCAGAAGTCATTGTGGTGGTAATAAAAGGAGTAGGACTCGTGGTGGTAGTAAAAGAAGTAGTAGTAGCTGTAGTAGTGATAATGCTAATAATCTAGTAATAGTAAATGTTGTAACAGTAGTGGTAGTACTAATAATAGTAGTAGTAGCAGTAATAGCTATAGTAATCGTTAAAGAAGTAGCAGTAATAGTAGTAGTAGAAGATGCAGCAGTAGTAGCAGTGGTGAAAATGTAGTAGAAGTGGTTGTAATAGTGATAGTGGTAGTGGTATGGTGATAGTAATAGTAGTAGTAGTAGTAGTAATAGTAGTAGTGGTATTAGTAGAAGTCGTGTCCTGTCTAAACACTGCCGTAGAGCCAGTGTGTCGTTCTTGGGTAATAGGACGCCGGTATCTAGATAGAACGTGGCTTACTGATATCACACAGTGGTATTGGTTGCCAAGGGCTAGACATAGACTTCACCAGTATACGGACCCTAGGAAAGAGTTATCCTTAGAGAATACATGTAGTTAGTTTTCTTGAATGTCTCATACTTCCATTCACTATACACAAGTGACTTTTTACCCGTCATAGGCAGTAAAATGCGAAGTGTTCGAAAATTGCCGCTTCCTAGCTTCCGGATAGTATGCAGGAGATGAATGGATCGTTCTGTCGGACTGATACAAACATACATCTCGCAGCATCTTCTACACTAGACTAAAATCAGTGATGGGAAGACCGGCAGACACATCACATTCCCTAAACCAGTGTCCAGCAATGAGAAAAACACACTGACATTAGGAATAGTATGACCCGAGGGCATAAAAGACTTGAAAACCACTGCATACTCACCGGAAAGTAAAGACACCTGAGATTACAGGAGCCAAATTGTAAAAGCTTCTTTGAGGCATTTAATGAAAATTTTCTCCTGAAACCATTGGAACTTTTATGACTAGCTCGTATATAGCTGTTTACAGTGTGGGGCCTTCAGTTATATTTTTCACAAGTTTTAGAGGAAAAGGGGTTAAAATTTAGGTTTCTTTTGCAAAACACATGCCCATACAAAATATAAATGAAACCCGCTGAGGCCCTAAGGGAAACACTGCCTGCAACACTTTTTTTTGGGGTCAAATTCAGGACTGCATTTCACCATTTTTTGCGTGTGGTTTCATGTTATACGACTATTTATACACATTCTGTTCAAAGGACCGCGTTTATACCCTACTATTATTGATTCTGACAGTCCAAAGGTTTTGAACCAGCTAGGCTCCTGCAACCAGGAGTTAAATTTTCGCCACTCTCACCCTGAGTGAGGCATAGAGATGATTTTACCTGCAAATTATTACATTCACCATAATATAAATGGCGTATTTACCATGCGGCAGATAGGCCAAGCTCCGACAGGGTCCCATCAGACCGAGGCCCCACGTCTTCTCAAGGACCTGTAAGACCCGCGAGCTGTGGGGTTCAAAGGGCCACCGTCTCCCACTGACATGTCTAAAAGACCCAGCTTGGGCTCTTAACACTAGTAATAAGTCATTAATAATACAGCGATTAAATTCATATCTGATTCTAGTTATAACTTGCAATGTGATCGTATGAGGAGTATATATATTATATNAGATTATTATAATCATATATATTTAGAAAGTTTTGCCCGTTAGGCTTCCTCAGGAGACTTACAACTAACTGAAACACCAAACTAAAAATATATAATATATGTGTGTGTTTGTGTGTGTGTGTGTGTGTGTGTGTGTGTGTGTGTGTGTGTGTGTGTGTGTGTGTGTGTGTGCCTGCCATACGCTGCCTTATGATCGTGGAAAACTCTAGCTTGAAAATAAAATCTCTCTATTATGTTTCCATCACGGTAGCGGCTTCGTTCATCGCACTCGTCATGAGATAGTAAGTCTCGTACAACAGTGATTAATACAAGAAAAATCTTTGTGCACGCATGCGTACAGGGATTGACAAGTCGTTGAGAGGGAGTGGGAAGCCAGACCTGATGAGACCCGTCGATTCTTGTCCCAACTGTCGTATGGTAAATACAACACTTCTGATGATGGGAACAATTTGCAGATAAATTATCTTTTCGGCTCACGCAGGATGAGGGCGTTGATTTTTTTTTTTTATGCTAAAGCCTTATCTCTCTACTGTTACATTTCATAGTAATGCTGTGTACACCCACATAAGTGGCGCCACACGGAATTCCTCGTACCACATTTGATATCACCTGATACAGTTTGATAAGGATTTGGACTTCTATTGATTTGACCTGAATTAACATTCGAGTCGCCGCAAAAATCTTTGTAACCTGTTATCGGTATGTTTCACGTCTTAGGCACTAGAATAGAATACCCATAATACTGAGTTATGAAGCGGTAAACCAAAAGTTCTTATTGGTGTGGCCTAGCTTTATCTTTCTTTTGAAACAAATTAGTATCAGTCGTTTCTGTCCCCGTTTAACAAGTCTATCACCATCCCACCCTTGACCAGGTCAAGTAGGGAAGACACCCGGAAGTACTTATCGACGGTGCATAGAGTGGCCAGATTTCACCCGTGAGGTCGACCATAAAGGGAGTGGAGCTTTTTTTGCCAGTTTTGACCTGCCCAGAGGCCGCGGTCAGGTAGGCCCAATGTCTGACAACCCCCATCTCTCTCCACATTCCTCCCCTCTCTTCCTCATTTCTTTGTCTGTCTGTCTGTCTGCCTGTCTGTCTGTCTGTCTGTCTGCCTGCCTGCCCGCCTGCCTTGTCTGCCTACCTGCCTGCCTGCCTGTCTGTCTGTCTGTCTGCCTGCCTGCCTGTCTGCCTGTCTGCCTGCCCTCTGCCTGTCTGTCTAACTATTTGTCTGTCCGTCCGTCCCTCTCTGTGTGCTTGTAAACGCTTTAAATTTTTGTTTAATTCTCAGCTTGTGTGTAACTATATTTTCATCCAATTGTCTCAAAATATTTGTTTACGTCCTTCCAAAACCATCTTTAACAGAACATGCAATAACAGTGAAAAAATCATCCTCTTGATCTGAGCTTGATTAAAAAAAGTCTGCCTCGGTGTGTTAAGGGGGATGGGAAAGGGTCTGTCTGTCTGTCTGTCTGTCTGTCTGTCTGTCTGTCCATCTGTCTGTCTGTATGTCTTTCCATCCATCCGTCTGTCTGTCTGTCTGTCTGTCTATCTGTCTGTCTGTCTAAGCCTTGCTAAAATAGTCCAGGTGTAGAGAGAAGACATGATCCAATTCTCGGTGTGGTGTGAATGACTGGGCCAAGGGGTAGGGGATGAGGTGGGAGGGGGCGGGAAGTGAGAAGATCTGTCTATGGTTATATGGGGACTTCGCGTCTTTGTTCGGAATGAGGGCAAGGGTGAGCGGAGAGAGACGGGGTGAGTCAGTTAAAAACGGAGACTATAGTAATGACGCCACAATACGGTACAGTAAAGGCTCACACGCACGAACTACAGCGGACCAGCCCATACACTCTCTTTTCAAATCGTGAGTAGACTTTGATACGAGGTGTGATGCAAAAGTTTTCGAACTGCAGCTACAACTATTAGATCGTGGACTTTACTACTCTTTGATATTACATTCGGAGTAGTTCATTTAGTTGGTGTCAGCACAATGATTCCAGCACTGCTGCCAGACTTAGGAGTCCCCGTGGAGATCTGTATGTGTCCGCATGTCGAGCACCATCTGCAAATCCATCTACAACTCTTCTATTATCATATCCACCTCCGTCCCTTCAGCTGAATGTTCATCCTTGGAAAGAAAAAGACGTCCGAATAAGCTGTCTGCATGTCACACGGTCAATGCTGACTTTCATTGTGGGGTCCTTTGGTGGTTGCCGTAATGAGTAAAATGGAAGCCACCTGCTAAGAGACATTAACAGAGGCGCACTGCTTGACCATGACAACGCCCCAGCGCGCCTCGCCCTAAACATTCAGCAGGGCTGCATTTGTTTGATCCCTGCATTGTCCGTTAGCAAAGGAAGTATCAGTCTCTAGGCAAGCCAAGATGACAGCGACTATGCGGAAGAGAAAGAAAATAATGCACTGACTTGCGAGTGTATAGTTTCTTGCACGTATATCTTTGCCTCATTCATTAGCATACATACCATCGTGGATTCATTCCACATCATTCTCCTGATAAGACGATCCACTAACAGATTTGAAACCGTAGGTGATTGCTGACTTGTTGTCGAGCTTTCTCTTCCGTGTTGGTAAAGGAAGACACATTTCTAAGAAGCAAGTTATACCTGGCGCGCACCAACCAAAAATATACCCCTGATATTTTCATTGCTAAGAAACCCCTGCACAGTTGATGACACAGAAGGAACCAAAAAAAAACGTAGCCTAGTTGATGACTCAAAATAATTATTAGTATTAGATAATTGTCATAAACTTTCACGGACAGAAAGTCATGACATGAAAACACAGGTTATGATGAGTGTTATTACACATTAAAGGACGATGCTCTCTCTCTCTCTCTCTCTCTCTCTCTCTCTCTCTCTCTATATNTTTGCTACTCTTGATTGATTTCTTTCTGTGAAAGTATAATGACAAGCACACAACAGCTAGCTGCTACACTGTATATATATATATATATATATATATATATATATATATATCTCCTTCACTCCCTCCCTTCTCCTACGCCACCAAACCATTCGGTCTATTCGTGTCCTACCGTTTGGAACCGCCTTTGCATTTCCCTGTAATATATCTATTTAGGTCGATGCGCCTTTTCTGACGGCTAATTAGTTCTACTTGTCTATTTTTTTTTTGTCTGACTCGCTGACATTATCATCTCTGTATCTTTGTGCATGGTGTGTGTGTGTGTGTGTGTGTGTGTGTGTGTGTGTGTGTGTGTGTGTGTGTGTGTGTGTGTGTGTCTGTGTGTGTGTGTGTGTCTGGCCGTATATCTGTCTATGGAAAGGGGGGGGGCTATGGGATTGAGGACAAGGGAAAACATAATACTTAACACAGTCACATATTTCATCACCCTAATTTGTAAGTGTCATGTGTCCAACTATAATATAATATCTGCATCCACCGCTCGTTGCTGAAAATTATTTCCAGCAAATACTTCCCAGAGAGTCTAATTTATTTCTGCTTTATAGCGCATTAGGAAGGAAAAAGATTTCCGCCAATTCTGACGTCTAGTGATTGCGCGAAATTCCCTCACTGACCTAGTCTAGTCCCTTTTTACACATTTAGCCCAAAATGCTTACGGCTGAATTGATTTTTAGCAGTCTCTGAAGGCCATTTACAATGTCTCTGGGCGGATTCTCCAAGCGTAAGAAAGCAAAAAATGCATGACGCAAATATAAAATGTATGATTAAAATTTCGCAGAGAATGAGAAAGTACACCAATTCAAGCGCAGAGAATTTTAAGACGTAAGTATCATGGATTTATTTCGTTTTGTTTTGTTTAGATGATGGTTTTATAACGTCGTCCATAAAAAGTCGTCCAACTCTGTATACGAAAAGAATATAATCCAGTTAATAAACATTTTAATGTCAAAGATTCAAGGTTTATTTACCTGTTCAGTTACTCGCTAATGGCTTGTACAAAATGCTGTGACCTTTGTTCAAGACGTTGGTAATATAAAACAACAACAACAACAACAACAACAACAACAACAACAACAACAACAACAACAACAACAACAACAACAACAACAACAACAAAACTGGTAAAAGTAATACTATTTTATTGCCCACCGTAAGCTACGACTCCTGGTTACAGACCTGTAAGGCCAATGGGCCCTTTTTTCTTATTTGGGCTATATTAGCCTTTGGAGCTACCCTCTGAACCCAAAGATTTAGCTTTCACACAGACATATATCACACTGAAGCTCATTGTGTGGCCCAACTTTTAAGACTGACCTAACCCTAGCAAGCCCGATGAAATTTTGAGCTTGGTTGCTATTTGTAAACACACCCTACCTTTTTCACTGGTCAAGGCCGAACTCCTCCTCTTCCGCCTGAGCACACCCTTGACCTGACAGTCCCAGCCCAGGGCTAAATAGTGCCTGGCAAAATAAATTAAAATGGACACAGTTTGCCATCAAATCAAAATTTCCCCCCCTGGAGCCCTTATTATTGGAGGCAGGGCATGCCAAAAGAAGGAAAGAGGGAGGTCAAATATAACCCCTAAGTGACCCAATAGTGAAAGTAGACTTACAGGCCTGTAACCTCCTACTGCCACCAGTATAAATCGGAAAGGAGAATGTTTTGGTGAACTTCAGTGAGCTCGAAACGTCAGGCGAGACTCATACCTACAGAGAACTTCTACATAAGAATTTACCCCCTTTAGTCATTCATAATCACAAAAATCTCAAACTGTAGGGTGTATTGGTCCGTAGAGATTAATGGAAACGTTTCGGAATGAATATCTCTTTGGCCCTTTTTGACTTTTGTATTACTTTTTCGTGGTCTAGCAGCTAATAACGACTTGAGTGTTTCAGAACGCTCGGCTTGTACACACGACCTGGATGCCAGGGGAAACATTTTTGGTGGGTAAAATTCAATGCTGGAAAGATGGTGCAAAATCTTATGGTGCGCATCTTTCATTTGTCCACTCTAATTTTAGTGTATGCTTTCATCAGACAACACCCTAGATTTGCAGGGTTCCTGGGTAAGCTTGTTTGGTATAATCCTGCCCTGGGATATCTTAAGATGTACTTGGGTTAGTGCTAGTGGTAGGATCAGTGAAGAGATCTAAAGACCCTCTCTCTTCCCTAATCTCAGCCCTAACCCGAATTCAGCTCAGTCCGAGCTCTAGCCCACCTTGGACGAGTCCCAAGATGTACACTAAATGAATATGATATATATGATATTAATAATAATCTGAGGTGACGATTAGAGCTGGGGAGAACTGAGATCATATGAACGCAGTTTGTGAACGTAAGTTACGTTCAGTTCCGTTTAGTTCAGTTCACATCATCCTCCAAAATCTGACTCTAACACCACATTCAAAAACCAAGAGGAAATGATCTGATCTGAAAAGTACCCTATTTTCATGGAACTGAGCTAAACTTGATCTTAGGCCTTTNCCCTGCCTGTCTGTCTAACTATTTGTCTGTCCGTCCGTCCATCTCTGTGTGCTTGTAAACGCTTTAAATTTTTGTTTAATTCTCAGCTTATGTGTAACTATATTTTCATCCAATTGTCTCAAAATATTTGTTTACGTCCTTCCAAAACCATCTTTAACAGAACATGTAATAACAGTGAAAAAAGCATCCTCTTGATCTGAGCTTGATTAAAAAAAAGTCTGCCTCGGTGTGTTAAGGGGGATGGGAAAAGGCCTGTTTACCTGTCTGTCTGTCTGTCTGTCTGTCTGTCTGTCTGTCTGTCTGTCTGTCCGTCTGTCTGTATGTCTTTCCGTCCATCCGTCTGTCTGTCTGTCTGTCTGTCTGTCTGTCTGTCTGTCTGTCTGTCTGTCTGTCTGTCTGGGCCTTGCTAGAATATTCCAGGTGTAGAGAGAAGACATGATCCAGTTCTCGGTGTGGTGTGAATGACTGGGCCAAGGGGTAGGGGATGAGGTGGGAGGGGGCGGGAAGTGAGAAGGTCTGTATATGGTTATATGGGGACTTAGCGTCTTTGTTCGGAAAGGGGGCAAGGGTGAGCGGGGAGAGAAGGGGTGAGTCAGTTAAAAACGGAAACTACAGTAATGATGCCACAATACGGTACAGTAGGGCTCACACGCACAAACTACAGCGGACCAGCCCATACACTCTCTTTTCAAATCGTGAGTAAGTTTTGATACGAGGTGTGATGCAAAAGTTTTCGAACTGCGCCTACAATTATTAGGTCGTGGACTTTACTACTCTTTGATATTACATTCGGAGTAGTTCATTTATTTGGTGTTAGCACAATGATTCCAGCGCTGCTGCCAAACTTAGGAGTCCCCTTGGAGGTCTGTATGTGTCCGCATGTCGAGCACCATCTGCAAATCCATCTACAACTCTTCTATTATCTTATCCACCTCCGTCCCTTCAGTTGAAGTTTCATCCTTGGAAAGAAAATGACGTCCGAATAAGCTGTCTGCATGTCACACGGTCAGTGCTGACTTTCACTGTGAGGTTCTATGGCGGTGATTGCTGCCTTGTTGTCGAGCTTTCTCTTCTGCATTTCCCTGTAACATCTCTATTTAGGTCGATGCGCCTTTTCTGACGGCTATTAGTTCTACTTGTCTATTTTTCTTTTGTCTGATCGCTGACTCATTAGTATCTCTGTATCTCTGTGCATGGTGTGTGTGTGTGTGTGTGTGTGTGTGTGTGTGTGTGTGTGTGTGTGTGTGTGNGTGCTTGTCTGTCTGACCGTATATCTGTTATGGAAAGGGGGGGGGGATATGGGATTGGGGACATGGGAAAACAATAGTTAACACAGTCGCATATTTCATCACTTCAATTTGCAAGTGTCATGTGTCCAACTATTTATAATATATGCATCCACCGCTCGTTGCTGAAAATTATTTCCAGCAAATACTTCTCAGAGAGTAATTTATTTCTGCTTTATAGCGCATTAGGAAGGAAAAAGATTTCCGCCAATTCTAGTGATTACGCGAAATTCCCTCAATGACCTAGTCCCTTTTTACACATTTAGCCCAAAACGCTTACGGCTGAATTGATTTTTAGCAGTCTCTGGAGGCTGTTTTTAATGTCTCTGGGTGGATTCTCCGAGCGTAAGAAAGCAAAAATGCATGACGCATGTAAGGAAAATAAAATGTATGATTAAAATTTCGCAGAGAATGAGAAAGTACACCAATTCAAGTGCAGAGAATTCTAAGACGCAAGTATCATTGATTTATTTCATTTCGTTTTGTTTAGATGATGGTTTTATAATGTCGTCCATAAAAAGTCGTCAAACTCTGTATACGAAACAAATATAAGCCAGTTAATAAACATATTAAAGTCAAAGATTCAAGGTTTATTTGCCGTTTCAGTTACTCGCTAATGGCTTGTATAAAATGCTGTGACCTTTGTTCAAGACGTTGGTAATATAAAACAACACAACAACAACAACAACAACAACAACAAAACTGGTAAAAGTAATACTATTTTATTGCCCACCGTAAGCTACGACTCCTGGTTACAGAACTGTAAGGCCAATGGACCCTTTTTTCTTATTTGGGCTATATTAGCCTTTGGAGCTACCCTCTGAACCCAAAGATTTAGCTTTCACACAGACATATATCACATTGAAGCTCATTGTGTGGCCCAACTTTTAAGACTGACCTAACCCTAGCAAGCCCGATGAAATTTTGAGCTTGGTTGCTATTTGCAAACACACCCTACCTTTTTCACTGGTCAAGGCCGAACTCCTCCTCTTCCGCCTGAGCACACCCTTGACCTGACAGTCCCAGCCCAGGGCTAAATAGTGCCTGGCAAAATAAATTAAAATGGACACAGTTTGCCATCAAATCAAAATTTCCCCCCCTGGAGCCCTTATTATTGGAGGCAGGGCATGCCAAAAGAAGGAAAGAGGGAGGTCAAATATAACCCCTAAGTGACCCAATAGTGAAAGTAGACTTACAGGCCTGTAACCTCCTACTGCCACCAGTATAAATCGGAAAGGAGAATGTTTTGGTGAACTTCAGTGAGCTCGAAACGTCAGGCGAGACTCATACCTACAGAGAACTTCTACATAAGAATTTACCTCCTTTAGTCATTCATAATCACAAAAATCTCCAACTGTAGGGTGTATTGGTCCGTAGAGATTAATGGAAACGTTTCGGAATGAATATCTCTTTGGCCCTTTTTGACTTTTGATATACTTTTTCGTGGTCTAGCAGCTAATAACGACTTGAGTGTTTCAGAACGCTCGGCTTGTACACACGACCTGGATGCCAGGGGAAACATTTTTGGTGGGTAAAATTCAATGCTGGAAAGATGGTGCAAAATCTTATGGTGCGCATCTTTCATTTGTCCACTCTAATTTTAGTGTATGCTTTCATCAGACAACACCCTAGATTTGCAGGGTTCCTGGGTAAGCTTGTTTGGTATAATCCTGCCCTGGGATATCTTAAGATGTACTTGGGTTAGTGCTAGTGGTAGGATCAGTGAAGAGATCTAAAGACCCTCTCTCTTCCCTAATCTCAGCCCTAACCCGAATTCAGCTCAGTCCGAGCTCTAGCCCACCTTGGACGAGTCCCAAGATGTACACTAAATGAATATGATATATATGATATTAATAATAATCTGAGGTGACGATTAGAGCTGGGGAGAACTGAGATCATATGAACGCAGTTTGTGAACGTAAGTTACGTTCAGTTCCGTTTAGTTCAGTTCACATCATCCTCCAAAATCTGACTCTAACACCACATTCAAAAACCAAGAGGAAATGATCTGATCTGAAAAGTACCCTATTTTCATGGAACTGAGCTAAACTTGATCTTAGGCCTTTTTTCCCCCCACTTAGTAAATTGAACTTTATCGGAACTTGAAATGAATTTTCTGGTAAAATTACCCAACCGTTGTGACGATGTGCTGACGCAGTATGGCCAACTCTTATATATGGACTGAGTATCTACTACAATAATCAGTGTTATGTCACCTGGGAATTGGTCATTCACCTTTGGTAATGTCATGTAGCTAACAGCTATGAATGGTTTATACAGCGGAGTGCTGTTGCCTGACGGTTACGGATCTATAGATCGGAGGTTCGATTTCTGACCACGGTCATTTTGTAAGTGCCTTGAGAAAGCATTTCATTCACATTTTTCTCAGTCCACCCGTCTGTAAATGGGTACCTGGCTATAGGCAGTGGAAGATACTGTCAGAATACCAGTGATTAGCGCCTGTAAATGGGAGGGGAACTGTATGCTCCCCAGGGAGTTGAGAAAGTCTTAGAATGATCAAAGCTGCTAGGGTAACAATAGTGTGAAGTTGCGTGAGTGGGCATTAGCCTGGATACGAGAGAAATAAACCTCATTATATTATTATTATTATCATTAGTATTAGTATACATGTATTACCATCTATTTGAATAGGCCTTGAACCTATGAAGTTGAGATCAGGGTCGAAAATAACCACGTGATTAGCAGGATTGTCTCCTCACGCAAACGCCTAATATTAAAGAAAGGCGAATTAATCCTATCCATGTATCTGTATTTTAGCTGATACATTCATCACGAAACGTGTTGACCCAATAATATCAGAGAGCTTGCGCATTAACAGTGGGATCTCATTTCATCGTTCTGCACGCTGAACGCATACAGCACCACTGCAGCAACACAGATCTCACCGTTAATGCGCAAGCTCTCTATCAGTAGTAAAAGTTACAGTAGATGGCACTTTTACATCAGAATGCTCAAGACAAAATCTTAGATCGTGTTCACAAAGACACACATGCAGACGTACAGGACAACCCCGCAGTACAGTGACTACTGACTTTATGTTCAAGGACAAACCTGCCTTCACCCACTCTTACCAACAGCACTGTGCTGTCGAGGCTGGTAAAAAAAGCAAAGTCAAAACGTTAGTCTTAAATAAAACGTATGATTCAGACCCACGCAGAGGGAATCGGGAGGAATTTCAAACAATTGGAGCCTACTGCTATATGATATTCTCTCTCTCTCCCTCTCTCTCCCACTCCCACCTCTCTCTCACTCTTTTCTCTCTCTCTCTCTCTCTCCTTCTCTCTCTCTCCTTCTCTCTCTCTCCCTCTCTCTCTCTCTATCTCCCTCCCTCTCTCTCTCTCTCTCTTTCCAAAATGTGCTTGAGATTATCTCAAGAATACCACGCGCTTTAGAAGATGATGATCTATGTATGATGTCAGAAGATCTTCAAACCCATCCCTCCCAAGGCAAGTCTAACCACTTAAAGGGAGATAACTCGGCAGAAATAAAAATCAAAACACATCTAGGTTACAGATTGGACCTTTTATCCTCTATGGGCTATATTGACATTTTGAGCTGCCCTCTGAACCCAAAGTTTTAGCTTTCACCCAGACCCATACCAGATTGAAGCTCATTATGTGGCCCAAATTTTAAGACTTACCCAACCCTAGCAAGCCCATTGAAATTTTGAGCTTGGTTGCTATAATTTGTAAACAGATCCTACATTTTTCACTGGTCAACGCCAAACCCCTCCTCTTCCGCCTGTGCATACCCTTGACCTGACAGTTCCAGCCCAGGGCTAAATAGTGCCTGGTAAAATAAAGTAAAATGGACACAGTTTCCCATCATATCAAAATTCAATGGAGCCCTTATTACTGGAAGCAGGGCATGCCAAAAGAGGGAAAAAGGGAGATGAAATGTACCCCCTAAGCTCTAGGATCCAAAAGTGAAAGTACAATTACAGGCCTGTAATCACATCCAGCCACAGATCATAATTATTATCCATTTTCGTATTCTCAACTGAAATTATGAACATTAATTTATCGACTACTGTTGCCTGTAAAAGTTATATCTAAGAAATTCTGATGGAAACGAAACAAACACACTAGTGTAGTCTACGTGTGGAGCAGTTCAAATTGAGCGTGTTCAGGCATATAGATAGGGATGCTCAGCAAGGCGTATTTGAGCATATCGGGAAGTACTGAGTTAATATAAATGGATATTGATTACTTACAGTCAGTCTTCTCCTCTGCTGGAAGCCCGTAAAACTGTTTCAACAAGGGGATGAGAAATCATGCACTGTCTTTCACTCTTTTGCAATGCTAATCGGGCAGTGTTAATGGCGGAAAGTGCAATCTACTCCGCTTAATGACATCCGGATTATCGCAACTTTTGTTAAATGACAACATTTTCCCCTACATCTCAAAAAATGCTAGATTTCTTTATACAAATCACTGAATGATCGCAACTTCTTTTAATCGCGATATTTTGTGGGCCTCCGAGGAGTTGCTTTTATGCGGAGGTGATTGTACCTCAAGCTGGCACATCATGTGCACGTTTGTGTTTCATCAAATATTAATGTGTCTCAGTCCATAAATTTGTGTGGCTGACGAACTGGTAGTTTAACAGTTATCTCTCAGTGTATATTAGTTATCTATATCTATAAATATATATCTATATTTATGTGTGTGTGTGTGTGTGTGTGTGTGTGTGTGGGGGGGGTGTGGGGTGTGTGTGGGTGTGGGTGTGTGTATGTGTGTGTNGTGTGTGTGTGTGTGTGTGTATGTGTGTGTGTGTGTGTGTGTGTGTGTGTGTGTGTGTGTGTGTGTGTGTGTGTGTGTGTGTTGTGATGTTGCATGAAGATAATGTAGTTCACACAACAACTTGGCTATGCGGATGTGATGCTCAACAAAATGATTACTGTTGTACCCTGCTATCTACTGGCAGCATGTTCAAAACTTGTTGACTAGCTGCATAATAAGACTTCTTGACTCGCAGTATGATCAAGACTTCTTGACTCGCAGTATGATCAATACTTCTTGACTCACAGTATGATCAAGGCTTTTTTTTTGACTCGCAATATGATCAAGACTTCTTGACTCACAGTATGATCAAGATTTTTTGACTCACAGTATGATCAAGACTTCTTGACTCTCAATATGATTAAGATTTTTTGACTCACAGTATGATCAAAACTTCTTGACTCACAGTATGATCAAGACTTCTTGACTCACAGTATGATCAAGACTTCTTGACTCACAGTTTAATCAAGGCTTCTTGACTCGTAGTATAATCAAGACTTTTTTTTTGTTTGACTCGCAATATGATCAAGACGTCTTGACTCACAGTATAATCAAGATGTTTTGACTCACAATATGATCAAGATTTCTTTACTGACAGTATGATCAAGATTTCTTGACTCGCAATATGATCAAGATTTCTTGACTCACAGTATGATCAAGACTTCTTGACTCACAGTATGATCAAGACTTCTTGATGAATAAAGAAAGAAAAACTGTTTGCAGTCTTCACTGATTGTAACACTGAATGCCGTCTACGGGACTTCTTGTGTGCCACAAAACCACTTTTTTTAAAGGGAAGAACCAGAGAGAGAAAGTTCTTCCAGTGTCCGAAAAAAAACACCATGCAGTTCTAATGTTTGTCCAGATAATGAAAAACAACAACAAAAATGTTCAGTCTTCCTTATTTCTCATGGTCAGAGGTTTTTTTTTTTTTTTACCGTGAGCTCTGTTCCCCTTTTAAGCTATGTTACAGAAATTCTTTGGTCACTTTTTGAGATATCAGAGGGATCGGGGGAAATGGGAGAAGTTTAGTAGGAGTGAGAATGGGTACTATTGCGCCTGACGCTCTCTGAACAGTACACACCTGTAAATGCGCATAAGGCCTAAATCTGTAATTTTCAAATGTCTTGAGCCCAGATTTAATGTTTCGATGGGGCTTATTCTAGTATGATAAGAAATTTTACGTTTCTGTGAGTATTTAGCTTCGAAGCTGCTGCTAGGTTAGACTATGTAGATTTGAAATGAGGACATCATTGGCTTCGCAGGAAGGGCCATGAACCACCATGCCAATTATTTCATAACTATCACCACAATAACCAAAATAATCTCAACTTGATATAGAATCATCATCACTATCATCATGACTACCTCTACTACCACAGCCATACTACCACCATCCCACCATAATCTCCACCACTACTACCATCATCATCACAAAACCTACCGCTGCCTTCTTCTTCCTCTGCGTTCCCTTCATGTAAAATAGCCTCAGATGTTTTAATTTGATTTGACAAAAGAAGACTGCTGCCGTGGAAAGGTCTTCCTTGCGACCCCAGAGTTCTTCATCCACTTTATCACCACCGCTACCACCACCATCACCACCACCACCATCACCCCACCATCGTCATCATCACCACATCAAATCTACCACCCCACTCCCTCCTTCCCTCCTCGCCCAACAAAAACACTGCCACTTCAGTCTTATTATCTCATTTGGAACACACAGGGTGGGTGAGAGGGCAAATCCAGTTGCGATAATAGGTCGTCTGAACAATACCTCACCTAAACCCGTTTTGATTCAGATAATACCTTGATTCAAGATAATTACTCCTTCAACACTGGGCATGTTTCAAGAGCCATGTTATGAGAGGGACCATTAGGTCAAGGTTGCAAACCTCTAATGCATCTCAGGGGATAACACCTCCGGTCAAGGACGCTGCATCTGGATAATTGCCAGCAAATGTCATCATCGTTTGTCGCTGAAATATGAAATTTCATTATACTTAACGAATTAACCCTATTAAACCCACAGTAGCATATATGACACAAGAGCGTGGAGTGTCCGTTCTTGTTACTTGATATTCCGTAGATCTATGTGGATGATTATTCCGTGAAGAATTGTACAGAACAGTTAAATTTCTCTGGTTTATGTTCAGTTACGCCCGTTCACGTAAGACATATAAAAACTTAAAAATAATCGTGATTTATCAAAGTACTGTGCTTCTGTTCTAGTGACTCAAAGGGTTAAAGTGTTGTTTGTTAGAGTGATGATACCTTGCTCAAGATTCTATCTTGTACTTCCCTCCCCTTTTTCTTTCCTAGCAGCGCTTCACCACTGGTCAGTGGTCAGTTGGAACCAAAAGTAATCGTACCTTCATTCTTGTTCCTGCCCAAACCACCCAGACAAAGCGAACGATTTTTAGTAGTAGTAACAACAACAACAACAACAATACCAACAAACGATGAGAACATTTTCATCATCAATAACAATAACATAATAACAAGATCATCTTCATTATAACAACACCAAAACTTTTTGAAACTGAAGAAGTGACATCCGCATATTTTATGATCAGTACTAAAGAAACAGCTGCCATAGTCGCGAAAGTCGCATAGAAAATGAGTTATATGGCACGTGTATGTTAATGGTTGACATCTAGGCTAAGATGACACTGAATATCTATATTAATAAAACGCTTCAGCTAAATTTGTGTCACAGAGTTCTTGAGAACTACGTAACGTGAAAACATGCGGTTTTCACCAAAATTCGTAGAAAAATATACAATAAGTAACTATACACATCAGTCCTCTTTCTTTTTTTTTCACCCTTTTAAAAAAAAAGAATGTGTATAGCAACGAAATACAATCTCCGATAGATCTTTTCAATCCGCCCGATTCGCCAATCGTTCAACTTTTTCACGGAGTCTAATGCATTCGTCTATGATGCCTTTCGGTGCGCTAGGTATTCTTTCGCCGCTGGTGCGTTGCCTGCCTGCCCCTTTGTAAAATGGGGTGTTAGTCTTGTCTCAGATAAACTTCTAGACTGGATGACATCTCAGAGTTTGTCATTCAAGGTAATGTCATGTGGGGGCGAAGGTGAATTAATGCTCAGAATTTTTTTCCTCTGATTTTCATGAAAAAAAAAAAGCAACTACGAAAACACTTGAAATTTGTTCTCAGTTCTGTTGATAAGATCATTTTTTTCTGACGCATCAGTACTTCAGTCCAGCCGTTTGTATTTTTATCTTTACAATATAGGAATAAGGATTTGTTTAGGTCAATGGCATTTTCTTCATACCTTTTCTTTTTTATTTTCATTAACAACTAAGACATATTTTATTTTTCTAACTAGTCCGTTGATACCATTTTATCAATTTTTTTTTTGAAATGACTATAAAAACTTCTTTCCCTTCCAGGTAACGGAGTATTTAATTAAAAAAGAATATAAACGCATGCCATCCATAGTCCATTTATCGCGGTTGTTCATAAATGCTCAGTAGTAGTTGTAGTGTATATGACATTTTCAGAGGTCCATTGTGACAAATTAATTGAAACAGAAATTCAGAGCAGTTGTGGTGGCTGTAACTTGAGTGTTACCTAAACAGTGTTACTAGATTTGTTGTTTTTTTGAAAAAAATAAAATAAAATAAAATAAATAAAATAAAATAAAATAAAATAAAATAAAATAAAATAAAATAAAATTTCCTGTTTAAATGTCATGGCAAGTGTTAAAAATGTAAAATTATGATAAAGCAAACTCACTTAACACCATGGTGATGAAACTGGAAATTACTGTGCACGATTATTGAATAAGTTCACAGCATACCAAATGTTGCAGAGACCGCATGTGTTTGTTCTGTCATTATATGTTATTATATGTGGTTTTTGTTCTGCAAGTATATGTTCCTATATGTGGTTTTTGTTCTGCCAGTATATGTTTCTCTATGTTGTTTTTGCTCTGCCAGTATAGGTTCCTATATATGTGGTGTTTGTTCTGCCAGTATATGTTTCTCTATGTTGTTTTTGCTCTGCCAGTATAGGTTCCTATAGATGTGGTGTTTGTTCTGCCAGTATTATGTTCCTATATCGTTTTTGTTCTGCCATTATATGTTCCTATGTGTTTTTTTAAGGAGAAAAAAAAACGTGGGATTTTGGCCCATGCCACTACTGTGACCTTGAAATGAACTTGAAACAAAAAAAAAATCTAATGTCACTCGATCCTGTCATTTCCAGCTCCCTTTGCTCTACATTTCTAGTACGCCATGTTTCCACCACATGAAGAGATCATGTCACTCAGACAACTTTCGACACGATGGCAGTTCTAGTGTAGTTGTGATGCTTGAAGGTCTTAGAAGTGGGCTGGATGAGCTAATGTCATGCTTTGGTCCAGATTTTGATGGATTCAAGTTACTCTTTACTTGTCCTTAACCAATGAATAATTTCTGTAGCCGTCACGTGGCCAAGTAATTTCAAGGTTTTCACTCCCGCAGAAAAAAAAAAATGTGTATATATGCACTTTAACATTAACTGGAAGCAGATTTTTGAACACCCACGGGTCAGCGTACGTGGAATTGTCCGCTTTCTGATAACCAGCCAGGGCTTTCATCATTATATCACTGAACCTACGGCAAATATGCAGTCGTTACTACTGCTATTATAGAGGTGAGTTAGATCTATCTAGTCTAGTCTGTTCATATAGCTTTTCTTGTTCACTGACAATCTTAAGTCTTTGACTTTAGTTTGCCTTCCTGAGCTTAACATTTGTTTCTGGTTTTCTAAAATGTGCCTATTATATGCAGAAATGGCTGTGTGTTACGCGGTTTTAGAGTATCATTGTAAAAACTCAAGTAAAATTAGCAAAAGTGCGAACGCTGGGGTTTACATGTCGGGCTGCCGTTATATGGGCTGGGCAAAACCAACGAGTGAGCGATAATGCATCGAACGCGTGACGGAATTGAAAGGACCTTAAATGGAGAACTGCTTTTCTGTTAAACTAAATCGAATGATATGCAAAATTGACAGGCTACTAGAATAATCTGTTAACAGTGTTTTACAGACCAAGTCAAACGCTTAGTTTCATCTCCGAGTTTTTTGGGATATATTCAGTCGTCTCACTCCGACAGAATAAAAAAAAAACAACATGCATATATATGACATTTTCACCTTACTTGAGGTTGCAGGAACTAGAATGTAAAAGCTTCTTTGAGCCATTTAATAAAAATTTCTCTTCGAACCACAGGAACGTTCCGAGATAGCCAAGACTAGTCTGCAGGTTTGGTGCCACCACTGTGCTCAAATTATATACTGTTTACGGTGGGGATCCTTCAGTTAGATTTTTCACAATTTTAAATTGCATGAAAATGGGTTAAAAATTTGGCCTTCTTTTGCATATCACAGGCCCGCACAAATGAAATCTGCTGAAGCCATTGGGAAACACTGCCTGCAAGAATTTTTTTTTTTACAAACTCAAAATTGAATTTCACCACTTTTGCGGTGTGGTTTCATATTATATGATTATTTCTACACAATCTGTCCAGAATTTATACTCTCCTAATATGGATTCTCATAGTCAAATTTTTTTTTACCAGTGAGGTTCCTTCAACCTTCCATGAACTTTTCTCCACAAGAAACTTTGCCGTTACACAAATTTAATTGTTGTGCTGGAAAAAGAAAATATCAATCACAAGAGGATGATTAACCCTGAAAACAGTTTCAATTTGATTTTCAATTTTTCCACTTTATAAGCGGCAATTTTTCATGATAATTTATTAATTTTTACCAAAAATTGGAAAAGACTTTTCATGGGAGTCTAATTTTCCCGAGACCTATTTGGTGATTTCTCAAGCGTGTAACTCGTATAAGGGCATAATTTTAGCGTAATTGCAGCACTACCGATAAAACACATTTAGTAAACCTATCTTCGTTTGGACAGAAAAACATTCTATATGTTTTGACAATGTCCAAACAATGACATTTGTGTTTTCCTTGAGGTTTGCTGCCTCCTATACACATTTTCTTCGACCGTCAAGCCCTTTGAACATTTTTTAACGTTGAATGGAATTTTTTTTCGCGGGATGTAAATTTCACCTGTGAAGCTATACTGATCACATTCACGACACTTATTTAAGCCGAAGCCAACCGCAACAATTCAGATTAAACATATGCATAACAAATAATTACACTAACAAACAATCTCTCTCTTTTTCTCTCCCCTCCCTTTCTCTCTCGCTGTCTCTCTCTCTTTCTTTCTCTCTCTTTCTCTCTCTCTTTCTTTCTCTCTCTTTCTCTCTCTCTCTTTCTCCCTCGCTCTTAGTAACCTGCTAATGGAGCTTGCTTGCCTTTTCATTCTTGCTTCAGTGTGTACAAGATCTCTTACTTTCGCAAGAAATATTGTAATTCAAAAATATTCTAGAAAGGACCAATAAAAGGTGTGCAGAATAGCAAACAGCTGCAGTGTACATAGATAAGTCAAACTCCCAAAACGAATGACGCTTTACTCATTTGTAAACAGTCCTCACGCCCGCTTGCGCACAATTAACTTACTCAGTGGGAAGGCTATAGATCAAATAATGCAATATAAATGCATTGGTGGTGGGTAGCATCGTTTCTGAGATCGATACTTTTGATACTTATGAATTTCGATATAATATAGAAACTCAAGATCTGGAGTTTCGGTACAGATTTCATACTTTCGAAATCAGCAGTGAAAAGTTGTCTGATCTAAACAGAATTCCTCCATAGCCCACCACGAACCTTCCCAAATTGAAGAGCGTTGAAAAATTTGATGGGGTTTTAAAACTTGTATTTCTACGTTATTATACTCAGTCACTGAGCTCAAAATCTGCACTCCTTCAAATTTTTATGTCATTTAACTTTTAGGAAAAATATATGTGGGAAGAGCAATTACCTTCATGTTATTTCCCTTTATTTCAAAAGAGACCACATACCGAGTTTTGGAAAAATGCTCTTCAATAATCTTTAAAACATATTTTTGCATGCCTAGCCTCATCTCACCCAATGCAGTGACGTATCTGATATAAAACGCGCAAAAAAGAATTTTAATCCCCACCCGATCCTCAGAAACGCGTCACCAAAGATCCTACATTGACAAAGGACTTTTAGAACGGTATCGAAAGTATCGAAATCACTTTTGATCCCATTCCGTTCCGTAGTACCAGTTCAGTTACTGGTTTCCTCAATGCAAAACCAGTTAACGGTATCGAAAGTGGCGAAATTAATTTCGATTCAATTCCGATCCTCAGATCCAAACTAGTCACTATTCTCCTCAGCGCAAAGCCTGGCGATTTCAAAAGGCATCGAAAGTATCGGAATCAATTTCGATCCTCAGTTTCACACAGCTACCCCTCCTCTCAGTGCAAAGCCACACGCACACACACACACACACACACACACACACACACACACACACACACACACACACACA